>JAIUZE010046412.1:0-67856 GCA_022085475.1 Heliosperma pusillum
CCGACTCAAAGTGGGACATAGCAAAAACCGTCACAAAACATTTGATACATGCGAATGAGATATCATATATCCAAAACATGAATCAATACCTGATACCCAAGCATTAGACCAAGTTTAAGAAGCATAATAAATAAGAAACATAGATAACTCTCCAAAACAACAAGTTTGGAAACTAACTTAAACAAGGGTTCACTTCAAACTGTCATAACTAGAGTTCTAGATATGGAAATGCAGAAATTCCAAGTCGAGGTAATAGCTTATCCTCTTACGGTTCCAACGAGTGGTCACAAGCCCAAAACAAGCAAGTAACGAAGGAGATATGAGCATTCTACCAAAACGGGTCAGTGCTGTGAATTTGCACGGGTCACCCGAGAACAACCACACCATTTCTATCATTTCCAATTTTCATAATTTACTTCTATCAACTAACAACAATCAATATCATCATCAACAATCATCAAATAACAACAATCATCATCATAACATGATTCCTAAGCTCTAATCGTATTCTAAATACGATTTCTAACATATAAAGCATGTAAAACACGTAAATGATATCGAGTAACCCTTCACCGTTACCTTTACGCGTCTTTAAACGGTTACTAAGCTTTCCTAGTCTCCACCTACAAACAATTAGATAATAAAAGAGGAATATCATCCACCTTGAGAAAGACGGATAATTTAAAAAGCGAGAAAGACGGTAATTTTATTACTAATACGGATAGAGGAAGCTAAGAGGGGAAGTATAAGACGAACTTACGTGAATTCCGATAAGAAACGAATGCGGTATGATGATTATAAGATCGGATCAAAGAGGGGTTTAGGTTTTGGTGATTTGATGAGGAAGAAGGAATGATTTTGGTGTTTGTGTTAATGAAATAGGTTAAGGAGTATGAGGGAGTATAAGTAAAGGGTGAGTCAGAAAAGTCAACGAAAGTCAAAGTCGACTTAAGAGTCAAGAAAATTGAAAGACGACTCAAAAGTCAAGAAAAGTTAAAGACGACTCAAAAGTCAAGAAAAGTCAAACTCGACTCAAAAGTAAAGAAAAGTAAAAGACGACTCAAAAGTCAAGAAAAGTCAAACTCGACTCAAAAGTCAAGAAAAGTCAAACTCGACTCAAAAGTCAAGAAAAGTCAAACTCGACTCAAAAGTCAAGAAAAGTCAAACTCGCCTTAAGACGGGATTTTCATGGAATCTCGCAGAAATTCCAAATACGAACTCAGAAATTCTAAATTCGACTCGGAACATAAAATTATAAATTAAAACTTAAATTTGCTGAAAAGATTTCGTAAAATATTTCTACTAGAAAAATAGGGTACATTTCCGGGTGTTACATGTACTATATGTTATATATATGAAGTATGTGTGGCATGAGAAAGTAATGTGGAATAATAAGCATGAATGGAATATGATTTAGAGTTAATTGATATGGATATGTTGAGATGATAAGAACATGTAAATAGTTGTGAATTGTGGTCTTTCATGTGAAATGAGGTATCTTGATGAGTGGTAAATTTTTTGGTAACAAAAATCTAAATTGTATGAAGTTCGATTTTGGAATGTTTGTGTTTAAACTGTCGTAACTAGAGTTGTAGAAATGATATTGATATAATTCCAATTGGCGGTGATAGCTTGTCCTGATACGGTTCTAACTGAAATTCCATAGACCCTAATTAGACTCCTCTAATTAGATTAATAAATTACTTGTTAATTTAGTTGATTAAAGATCTATGTAACATGCATGCAAATATGAAGACATTATATATAAAAGATTAGAAATTTCCTCACATTGAAATGGAAGTAAGAACAATAACTTATTATTGTTTTAGAAATTTCTACGAAGCTTGGAATGATCCTACAAACACCCAAATCTTCAAAATAAAAGATCTCCTTGTAGTTGCACCCAAGATGTTACCAAAAATTCTAATAATATTAACTAGATATCATAAAAGCTAACCCTTGTATAATATGGAGTAATACCTTTGTGTTACTAACCCTTAGTGAACACTAGGAAAAATAGTACTAACAATTAGTAGTTTTCTAGTTTTAATTTTAGAGAGATGTAGAGAGGTATATTAGGTTTTGAATAAATGTTCACAAGTGTCTTAAAATCAACAACAATTGCTCATTTTAAGAGCACATGAGCCGGCCCTCATATAGTGATGGTGAGGTTGAGTGTGTCTTTCCTTTGCATGCTTAATCATTACTATTTGGTAAGACAAAAAATAAGTTTAAAAAACAACAAAATGTGTTTTATGGGTAAGACAAAAAGGAATCAAATCATTTCCCTTTCCTCACCCTAAAACCGGTGTCCTTGTGACAAAATGGGTCCATTTTGATTTTTTAATATTTGTCCCACAAATACTTGTTAATGATATATTTGATTATCTGATATAATTAAAATGCTAATTTGATCATACAACAATTATATGATGAAAAATATTTGCACTTAACTTGTAAGTGACACATTACCATCATATCAATATATGAAGGTTCAGTTAATTTATGTTACAACTTATTGTAAATCTAATTAACTAATTAACTCTACCTCCGAATATAAAAAAAACCTCCCCTACTTTAGTGAATTAGCGATTAATTACTAAGTTCAATCTCATAACTTATCATATATCTAATATATATAAGGGTCTAATTAAACTGTATTATTTATAGAAATAATTAGTTTTACTATTTGGATTTCATCCTATAGGTGTGACTAGAGCTGACAAAAGGTGACCCGACCCGAAGAACCGACCTGACTTATCCGAAAATAGACCTGATAGAACCCGTAAATTTGCTGAACTGAAACCGACCTGAACCGACCCGAAGGTTAAGCGATAAACCGATAGAACCTAAAATGATATGACCGAACCGACTTGTGACTCGACCCGAAACCCAATTCACCCACAAATCCGACCAGACCCAAACCGAACTGAACCGACATGTAACCCGTTTTAACCCGATTAAACTCGACCCGACTCATAAGCAAATAATCTTTTTTAAGAATCTAAATTCGTTTATAATTTGTTATTTTTGTTAATAAATTTGATATAAAAATTTATCGCTCATTTTATTTTTCAAAAAAATGTAATCTTAAAATAAATAGTCAGTTGTAAATTTAGTACACTATATTCCTAGTTAAACTTATTAATAATTATTTTGCAAGTGGTATATGTAGAAAATTTTAAATTAACGCTTTGTGAGAAAAAGAGTGTTTAGTTTTGGCTCCATTGAAAACAATAAAGGGAAGAAAGAGTTGAGAGTTATGAGTTATGAGTTATGACCATACAATCCGACCTTGGTTATTAATTATGATCTTAAAATCCAAACCTCAAATACACCATTCTAATTGAGCCTATTCAAAATTAAATACGTAGGCTCACCGTCAAGATAATAAATAAAATCTATTTCATAGATAATTCATTTAGTTCCTTGCCATACTTCATATGTCAAATGTTCAAAACTATGAACTACATAAATAACTGATAAATTTAGACCAAAAACATTATTTTTTGTCCATAATATAGGCGAATCCGACACTCGATAGACACTCATGTCATATACTTATAACCGAGGTCAAGCAACATAAATGTTCAATGAAATTATACAATCATCAACTTTTATAATGTTACACTCTTATATTTTGTTGGAGCTAGTGTCCTCCACAGTTAGTGTGATAACAGCTAAGGTTCACAGGGTATACTTTGTATTATAATCAGTTGATTAACGTTTATCGATAACGGTTGGCTTGCTAGATAAGTTTGACGTTATTGTCATACAGATGGAGGTGATCAACTGATCCCTAAAAGTCACACCTAAAGGATGTGTTTGAGAGATGTGATTATTTGAGAAAATAATCATATTGATGCCTTATTAAATGACTAAAAGGTTAGTCGACGTATTTGACTAAAAGGTTAGTCAATGTGATGATGATACGATTATTTAATAACGATTAAATAATGTTAGCTGGTAATTGAATATAAAATGTTATATTTAATTAGTGTACATAATGTTGGTCTAAACTAAATATAAACTGTTATATTTAAGTTGGCGGATATGTATTACACGATATTATTATAGTGTATTGGTCCGGCATTACTCGGTTTATGTAACGGTCCATTACTAGTAATAATTAATACATATTATATTATGTATATAATAAAAGAGATGCCAACTACCAAAAAGAGGTTGCGTTAAATTAGGAAACTAGGGTTTTGATTTTGATTGCTTTCTCTTGTGGTTTGACGGTACAAAGGGAAACAAAAGGGAAAAAAAAGAAAACCCTAGCCTACAACTTAATCTCACGGCACACTCAAGAAAACAAGAGAAGAAAAATTCTGATTTTTGCCTCTCTTATTAATCTTCATATTCATCATCAATATACACACAAAATTAGAAGTAATTTTGGGTAATCGTTCTAGCACGACGAAGGCATTTCTTGAACCATCTTGGGTGTTACGATTAGGAGAATACCTACTTTGGTATTTGTTCTTAGGCCTTTTACTATGACCGAAGGTTATTTCTTAATCTCATGTTTTATATTATGCAATTCAATTTATGACTAGAAATTCATATAGTTATAATTTCATTATAATCCAAAATTTCTAAAGGGATGTAAACCGTTATTTCCCACAAGTGGTATCAGAGCCTTAGGTTATGAAATTATTTTATATGTCTTTTCAATAAATTGATTGTTATAATTTTAATAAAAAAAAAAAAAAAGTTGCTGTATTTTTATTATTTCGGCAGCCAAAATTTTTTTTTGCCGTAAGTTTTTTTAGGGTTTCCTTTATTGATTCATATATGTTGTTGTTTTAATATGTTAAGATAATAATATAATGAATTAGTTGATATTTTGATTTAATGAGGATTAAATTGAAATGATAAAGGAATTTGTTTTGGATGTTAAAGAACATTCATTGTGCTAAATTTTTCGGTATGAATTTACAAAACAATTATGATTAGTTGAGTATTTTGATAAACGATTAATCATGATTTAGATGTTCATCTTAAAAGGTTAATTTTGAATCATCTAGTTTGTATCAATGTTTAATAATGATTAGATGTTGAATGTTTGTACCGATCTAGTTTTTATTAGCATGATCAATTTAAAAGGAATTGTTTTTGTTTTTTTTTTTTATCAAAACCGAGAAATATAAAAAAAAAAAAAAAAAAAATTGTACCTGCTACTGTTCACGGGTACTTTTCTCCGTGAACAGTGAAAGAAAAAAAATTTATTTTTATTTTTTTTGTTTATTGCATTATAAAGATAATGTATGTTGATTATTGTTGTGAAAAAGTTCACAATAATAGATATCCTATTATTTTAAAACGGTTTAAAATAATGTTGAATTTAATTTATGTTATACCCGATAATGTGAATTAAATTGGATTATGGTTGATTAAAATTGTTGTGTACAATTAAGGAATTGGCACATAATTTTGATCATTTTAAAGGTGGTTTGGATAAATTAATCATCATAATTAATTAATTATGTTTTGAATGTTTAATTTATTTTGTGGATGCATTTTTATTATGTTGAATGAATGAATGAATGGATTAATGGATTATTTTGGTATTTTTACAAGAGGTTGTAATTTGTATTGCTTAGTGTGGCCTTAGTAGATTGTGTTATCGTAATGATGGTAACATGGTCTTGGATGTATTTTGAGATCTCGAATCTCCCCTTTGTAATCTTTAATTATAATTTTTAAATTAAAATGTAAATAGGTTTATATTTTGTAATTTTAAAATTGTATTTTTGAGAAGACCAAAGATGGAGATCGGATACCTCACTCCCGCTACATGGACCAAGATGGAACATGAAGTCAAGCTTCTAGGGTCCATAAGGATGGATTCCAAAGTGTATTTTTGTTCTATTTTGATAGGATAGGCCACACTAAACTTTTTACTTTGTTTTTCATTTTTCCGTTCTTATTGTTTTTCTTTTGCATAATAGTTATTGCATCATATTCCGCCTAAACCAAACCACCTACAACATAATTGCATGAAAATTGACTCATATAGATTGTATGTTAATTATCATGGACATCCAGATGTCACTCCAAATTCTAAAAGCTATCATCTTAAATTATTCATTCTCAAAATGCTAGATCATTCGTTCACTTAAATGAATAAAATTAAAGTTGATGGACCTTCCTCTAAAACCCAAAATTGAGATTAGTCTTTATAGGGAAAACTGCTATGACTCCCTTCTTCGTCGGTAGGCATATAGGACCTTACTCTCCATATGACCCCTTCTACGTTGGGTAAGTAGTATGTGTTGACCTATTTTACCTCAACATTATAGTCCGAGTAATATCTCGTGATTATGATGGACTAAAGATAGAATTTACAGAAATTTATCGACCAGGAATTCTAAAAGTAGAATTAGCCAAAAAGCTGGCTTATCAATTTACAGAAATTGAGTCTTGGGATCATTTATATAATACTTGAGGGAGCTCAATTGTATAAATGCAAGAGTCTTTGCATTAATCGGTTTTGCATTCGACTTAATTAAAACGATGAAAATGCTTATTATGTTTTATCTCCTTTCTCGCAGTGTAGAATTCATTTACATCGATAAAACTGTTATAACAAATGGCTGGACATGCTGATGCCCCTATGCCAAGTGCCATGCTCGCGCGTGAATCCTTGCTTAAGATGTTCATGGAGAATATGAATCCGTCCACGCGACTGAAGAATAATCGGTCCAACTTTGCGGACTGGGAGGCTCCAATGTAGGAGCAAATGAATCACTTGCTTATAGTGATTTCGTAATGAAGGCGGGTGCGGTAATGAACGTACTCATCTTTTCAATGGAATCCAATTTGTAAAGACGATTCATTGCCCAAGTTGCAAACAAGATTTTCGCCACGCTCACTAACGAGTTCTCAAAAGCACCGCAGATCGTTATGTATGAGCTTACCACTCGCTTCTTTGAAGCGAAACTCTAGAAAGGCCAACCGGTTAGCCCACACATTCTCGATATGATCGAGAATCTCGAAAAACTGGAGGCACTTGATTGCAAAATCAAAGAGAGCGTGGTCATTGATCGCATGCTTCATTCACTTCATGATGGTTTTGCCCAATTCAGGGCAAATTACTATATGAATGATTTGAAGAGAAATCCTCATCAGCTACACTCACTTCTCATACAAATTGAGAAGGATCTGAAATTGAGTGGGAGCCTGAAGCGGGACGTTCTCATGTTTGAAAACAAGGG
Organism: Heliosperma pusillum; assembly: GCA_022085475.1. Lineage (NCBI taxonomy): Eukaryota > Viridiplantae > Streptophyta > Magnoliopsida > Caryophyllales > Caryophyllaceae > Heliosperma > Heliosperma pusillum. The sequence goes on from JAIUZE010046412.1 coordinate 7,224, forward strand.
TAAGGGTAAGGGCAAGGCTCAGGCCGACCTAGCTGTAGGGAAGCCGAAGTTCAAGAAGCCAGGAAAGGGCAAGAGTGGGCCTGGTGAGACTAGCAGTAGCTCACAAGGCAAGACAAAGAGCAAAGAAAACATGGAGTGCCACCATTGCCACAAGACTGGGCATTGGAGGCGGAACTGTCCCGTGTATGCTGAAGACGTAAAAGCAGGCCGCGTCACTCCTGTTGGTATGTCTTCTTTTATTCATATGATTGAGATTAACCATGCAAGTTTCGGAACTAGGGTACTTGATACTGGTTGTGGTTCTCATCTGTGTAATCATTTGCAGGGCCTAAGAAACATCAAAACTCTCGAAAAGGGTGATGTGGACCTGCGAGTAGGGAATGGAGCAAGAGTAGCTGCCGTTTCAGTGGGAACATATGTAATCCAACTCCCTAGTGGATTTGAGTTATTTTTTAATAACTGTTACTATGTACCCAGTTTATCTAAAAACATTATTTCAGTTTCCGTTCTCGATAAAAACGGTTTTTCATTTGTAATAAAGGATAATAGCTGTATTTTCTCCTTTAACGAAATGATTTATGGTAAAGCAGTTTCCATGAATGGGATTTATGTTTTAGATCAAACCACAGATATATTGCATGTGAGTAATAAAAAGGTAAAGGTTGGTGACAAAGATCAAACCTATCTATGGCATTGTCGTATGGGACACATAAATGAAAAACGCGTGAAGAAGCTCATTGACAATGGGACTATCTCTCCATTTGACTATGCTTCATTTGGCACGTGTGAATCATGTCTCATAGGCAAAATGACTCGAATTTCCTTCAAAGGTGTTGGAATGCGCGCTGCTGACCTATTAGGACTCATACATACTGATGTGTGTGGACCTATGTCAATCAACGCTAGAGATGGCTATAGATATTTTATCACTTTCACGGACGATTTGAGTAGATATGGATATGTCTACTTAATGAAGCACAAAAGTGAGTCCTTTGATAAGTTCAAGGAATACCAGAATAAGGTTGAAAACCAGCTGGGTAGAAAGATTAAAGCACTACGTTCAGATCGTGGTGGCGAATATCTTTCGAATGAGTTTGATCAACACCTTAAAAACTGTGGTGTAGTACTACAGTTAACTCCACCTGGAACACCTCAATTAAATGGTGTGTCCGAACGGAGAAATCGAACATTACTTGATATGGTTCGATCCATGATGAGTCACACGGTAGTGCCTGATTCATTGTGGGGCTATGCTCTTTTGTCAGCTGCTCTTATACTTAACCGAAGTCCGTCTAAAGCTGTTGACAAGACTCCATTTGAAATGTGGAAGGGAACAGTCCCTAACTTGTCCTTTATTCGGGTTTGGGGCTGCGAGGCTTATGTCAAGTGGAGACACGAGGATAAGCTCGGCCCGCGATCGGTCAAGACATACTTTATTGGTTATCCAAAAGGAATGTTTGGTCATTACTTTTATTCGCCTACCGAACAACGTGTTTTTGTTGCGGCTAGTGCGAAGTTTCTAGAGAAAGAATTTCTCGAGAACAAGACGAGTGATAGAACCTTCGATCTGTCGGAGATTCAAGAACCAACAACCGAGCAACCGATGGAGGAAGATGTTCCTTCATCTTCTTCTGCGCTTAATATTCCTGAGGAACCTAGAAGGTCGGGTAGAGTCTCCATACCTCCAGACAGATACATTGGTATGGTCGAGGAGAACGATAGAGACGATGTTTTGCTCCTAGAGAGTAACGAACCCGCTACCTATAAAGGAGCCATGACCTGTTCCGACTCAAAGCTATGGCTTGAGGCCATGCAATCCGAGATGGACTCTATGTATGAGAATGACGTATGGGATCTGGTTGATTTGCCTGATAAGGTTCGGCCTCTTCAGTGCAAATGGCTTTACAAGATAAAGCATTCCGTAGGGGACAACCAGACACCTATAAGGCACGACTAGTGGCAAAAGGTTTCACTCAAGTGCACGGATTGCATTATGATGAAATTTTTGCACCCGTAGTCATGCTGCGTTCCATTCGGATAATCTTAGCGATTGCCGCTTTTCATGACTATGAAATTTGGCAGATGGACGTGAAAACCGCCTTCTTAAACGGTTATTTGGAGGAGGAGTTGTACATGGTACAACCCGAAGGTTTCATTGACCATAAAAATCCTAAGAAAGTGTGCAAGCTTAAGCGTTCCATTTATGGACTTAAGCAAGCTTCTCGGAGTTGGAATCATCGATTCGACCAAGTCATAAAAGCAAATGGTTTCACTCGATCGGTTGAGGAACCATGCTTATATGTCAAGTCGAGTGGGAGTAAAATCGTTTTCTTGATATTGTATGTCGATGACATACTCTTGATAGGGAATGATATTCCTCTCTTATCTTCGGTTAAGGTATGGTTAAAGAACCATTTCCAGATGAAAGATCTGGGCGAGGCACATCGCATATTGGGAATCCGTATCTACAGAGATAGATCACGACGGATGTTATCACTCAGTCAGGAGTCTTATATAGATAAGATTCTTGAAAGGTTCAGCATGACCAACTCCAAGAAGGGGTATCTTCCAATGACGTCTGGGATGCATTTGAGTAAAGCTCAGGCACCCAAGACATCTGAAGAGGTCGAGCGCATGAGCCGAATTCCTTATGCATCAGCTATAGGATCGATCATGTATGCCATGATATGCACACGTCCAGACGTGGCATATGCTTTGAGTATGACCAGTCGGTACCAAGGCAATCCAGGTGAAACACACTGGATGGCTGTTAAAAATATCCTTAAGTACCTACGGAGGACTAAGGATTGGGTATTGACTTATGGTGGAGAGACTGAGCTTTGCGCAACTGGTTACGCATATGCTAGCTTCCAAACGGATCGGGATGACTCGAAATCTCAGTCTGGATTCGTATTTACTCTTAATGGCGTTGCGGTTAGCTGGAAAAGCTCCAAGCAGAGTGTTATAGCAGATTCTACGACTGAGTCCGAGTACTATGCCGCTTCAGAGGCTGCAAAGGAAGCTATATGGATGCGTCAATTCTTACAAGGACTTGCCATAGTTCCTAGTTCGAATGACCCGATCACCATCTATTGTGATAATAGTGGTGCCATCTTCCAGGCTAAGGAGCCTAGGTCTAGCAACAAATCTAGACATGTACTTCGGAAGGCTCACATGATCAGAGATTACGTGGAGCAAAAGGAGATAGTGATAGACAAGATTGCTACGGATGATAACATAGCAGATCCTCTCACTAAACCGTTAAGACATGATAAGCATGTAGGGCACGTTACTTCCATGGGAATTAAACGTGTTCCTGAGTTGTATTAGCTGTTTGTATGAATTAGATACATCTTTTTCATATACTAATAATAACTTCATCGTATTGTTTTCATATTTTGTTTTTCATGTGGATTGTATGGACAACATTGAACACCACAAAGTGAACTGAATAACATTATATGTGTTTTGGTCCGTAATCGCCTACATGAGCTGATAACTCTGGCTATTATATTGTTGAGTCGATTGATGGTGGGTTCAACGAGCCATAAGTCAAAATGTTGACTGATCGATCACAAATACGAGTTATAAGGATACCTCGTAGGACATTGTAATTCGTGACGACGTTATGGAGTCCTAAATGTTTAACAACATTCGGTGCCAGGTCGTGGATTGGACGTCCATAGTGTTCCTAGAGTCGATTCTTTTGACTATCGACTGTCTCTTGAGATTAAGGCAGTTTTTGGGTGACTTTGGTTTCTTTCTCACGGTCGACCGTAACAGGAGGCCAAGCAGATTTTTACTGGGTCATTTCATACTGTGCTTACATCTGCAGGATTCGAGTTGAGGAAAATATCCAACCCTTTATCAGGTTTTGTTATTTCTCAGGGCCACTCGAGGAGTAGTAACTGAAATGCATGGCCATGCTCGAATAATGATTCGTTTATCAGTTGAGTTACTCTCTAGTCGGGAAAACCACTCTTGATACTGATCACTTGTAAAATACGACCTTTGTGAATGCGGACTTTGCAAATTGTTTTACATTGAGTGGGAGAAATTTAAGGATATGAGAATCGGTTATCGCACATACACTTGTAAGGACAAGTGGGAGATTGTTGGAGCTAGTGTCCTCCACAGTTAGTGTGATAAAAGCTAAGGTTCACAGGGTATACTTTGTATTATAATCAGTTGATTAACGTTTATCGATAACGGTTGGCTTGTTAGATAAGTTTGACGTTATTGTCATACAGATGGCGGTGATCAACTGATCCCTAAAAGTCACACCTAAAGGATGTGTTTGAGAGATGTGATTATTTGAGAAAATAATCATATTGATGCCTTATTAAATGACTAAAAGGTTAGTCGACGTATTTGACTAAAAGTTTAGTCAATGTGATGATGATACGATTATTTAATAACGATTAAATAATGTTAGCTGGTAATTGAATATAAAATGTTATATTTAATTAATGTATATAATGTTGGTCTAAACTAAATATAAACTGTTATATTTAAGTTGGCGGATATGTATTACACGATATTATTATAGTGTATTGGTCCAGCATTACTCGGTTTATGTAACGGTCCATTACTAGTAATATATAATAAAAGAGATGCCAACTACCAAAAAGAGGTTGAGTTAAATTAGGAAACTAGGGTTTTGATTTTGATTGCTTCCTCTTGTGGTTTGACGGTACAAAGGGAAACAAAAGGGAAAAAAAGAAAACCCTAGCCTACAACTTAATCTCACGGCACACTCAAGAAAACAAGAGAAGAAAAATTCTGATTTTTGTCTCTCTTATTAATCTTCATATTCATCATCAATATACACACAAAATTAGAAGTAATTTTGGGTAATCGTTCTAGCACGACGAAGGCATTTCTTGAACCATCTTGGGTGTTACGATTAGGAGAATACCTACTTTGGTATTTGTTCTTAGGCCTTTTACTAGGACCGAAGGTTATTTCTTAATCTCATGTTTTATATTATGCAACTCAATTTATGACTAGAAATTCATATAGTTATAATTTCATTATAATCCAAAATTTCTAAAGGGATGTAAACCGTTATTTCCCACATATTTTACAAATATCTTTTGTATCGAGTTCCTCTAATCCAATACTATTATAATTCATAAGTTCAAAAGTGATCTTTTAACAGAACGACCTGACCATTAACCAGATTAATTTTCAAATTTAAGACGACAATATAAAATACTCGACCCATCAGTAACCTGAAACCAAACCGGTCTCGACCTGATCAAGCATATTGACCGGATATATCCCAACTCATTGGTCAACCGATCCGAAACTGAACCGACCTGTTGTAGTTATTGACCCGATTAACCTGACCCATAACCGACCCAACCGAACCCGACTCGACCTGAATAAGCAACTTGACCCGACCAAACCCGACCCCGACATGATCCAAACTGCCTGAACCCGACCCATAACCGACCTGATCGACCCAATTGCCACCTCTAGGTGTGACCGAAAGGGATCAGTTGATCACCGCCGTCATACGAAAATAACGTCAAACTCTAGTCAGCCAACCGTTATTGATTTACGTTAATTAACTAACTAAAACATTTAAGTAGTCAATAAATATCACAATTATATTCTTTAATGAGATTTATTATGTGGCACACTATTGTGGAGGACACCTACTCCAACAATCTCCCACTTGTCTAACACAAGTGCGCGTCACCAATTCTCTTGTCACTTTTATCACATCTCCCACTTAACGCAAGGTGTCATTCAGGTCGCACTTGCGACTGATTATATTTATAGGGGTTTTCTCGATATGGAGGGTAAGTTTCTGACCGAAAATCTACCATAGATCCTTTTTCGAGCGTGGCCAAGCATTTACATTAACTATCTCTCGAGTGGCTTGAAGACGGTTGTACCCAATGTGGGTGGACAATTCTTTTTAACCCATCTACTCTGTATGATGCAGATCACCATGACCCATAATATATCCATCGGCCTCCTTTCTCGGCATGACCTAGAACACCAACCAAAGCCAATTGGAAACCGCACCGACTGAGATAGACGGTCGCCAGTCAAAAGAATCGACTCATAGGAATAAGATAGAAGACCCTGCCACGACCAGGGATCAAATAATTTATTCAAGGGTCTCTACAAAGGTCATTGTCCGACACAGTGTCATACAATCCGTCTATGTAACCGACCAGTCATCTCCATGATCCCATGGTGTTGACCCAACAATCGATCGACTTACAATCTAGTCACTTCGAGACGTCACCTCATTGAGTGACCAGGGACAAAATACTAAGTTCGTCCTATTCACTTGAATAGGGTCCAACATTGTCGTACAATCTATTCGGATAAACAAAGTATTAAATTTAGTTAAACTAAATAAAAGATTTTATAATAAAACTCGAACAATGAATGCAATCATCATACATGAAATAATTAATACAATACTCAATTATTACATATTACATAATCTAAAGGAATTATGGTATTCGTCTCAATCCCATTGTGACAACATGACCATAATGCTTAGCCTTTGATAAAGGCTTGGTTAAAGGATCAGCAATGTTATCGTATGTCCCAACCTTACAAATGTCAAAACATTTTCTATCCACGTAATCTCTAATTACAGGATATTTCCTAAGTACATGTCTAGACTTATTACTAGACTTGGACTCTTTTGCTTGAAAGATAGCCCCACTATTATCACAATAAATCGTGATAGGATCTTTTGCAGAAGGGACTACTCCTAGTCCTTCCAAAAATTGCCGAATCCACACATCTTCCTTTGCAGCTTCAGACGTTGCAAGGTACTCTGCTTCTGTTGTAAAATCCGCTGTAACGCTTTGCTTGAAACTCTTCCAGCAAATAGCTCCTCCATTCATCATATAAACATAGCCGGATTGGGAATTCAAACCATCCATATCTTTCTGAAAACTGGCATCCGTGTAACCATTTATACACAACTCAGTCTCACCTCCAAACACTAAGAACGAATCCTTAGTCCTTCTCAAGTACTTAAGAAGGTTCTTTACGGCTATCCAGTGACTCTCACCTGGATTGGGTTGGTAACGACTTGTCATGCTCAAAGCATATGCAACGTCGGGACGAGTGCACATCATAGCATACATGATTGATCCAACAGCAGAAGCGTAAGGGATCAATTTCATGCGTTCAATCTCCTCGGGTTTGGTAGGGCACTCTTACTTGCTCAAAGTGATCCGACGACCCATAGGAAGAAAGCCTCTCTTAGAGTCTTTCATGTTAAACCGATCAAGAATTTTATCAATATAAGTTTCTTGACTTAATGCTAGTATCCTTCTGGATCTATCTCTATAGATCCGGATACCTAAGATACACTATGCCTCTCCTAAGTCTTTCATTTGGAAATGAATCTATCACAAGCCACTCATTCACAGAAGTGAGCATTGATATATCATTCAAAATGATTAGTATGTCATCTACATATAAGACTATAAAGGTTACCTAACTCCCATTAAACTTCATGTATAAACATGGTTCCCCGACACATCGAGTGAAATAATTTTGTGTAATTACATGATCAAATCGATGATTCCAACTTTTGGATGCTTGTTTAAGACCATAGATGGATCTCTTAGGTTTTCATACCTTCTTAGGGTTTGATGGATCCACAAAACTTTCAGGTTGTGTCATGTACACCTCCTCTTCTAGAATCCCATTCAAGAAGGCAGTTTTGACATCCATTTGCTGAATCTCATAATTATGAAATGCAGCAACCGCTAAGATAATAGTTATAGACCGAAGCATGGCCACTGGGCGAAGGTTTTGTCATATTGAAAACCATGAACTTGGGTGAAACCTTTTGCCACCAATCTAGCTTTGTAAACATCATTATGTTCATCTATGCCGCTTTTGATCTTATAGATCCACTTGCACTGAAGAGGTCTTACCCTCCTTAGGTAAATCAACCAAGTCCCATACTTGATTGTCGTATAAAGAATTCATTTCGGATTGCATGGCTCGTAGCCATAGCTTTGAGTCGGTATAGAAATGGCTGCTTTCTAGGTAGTAGGTTTGTTACTTTCAAAAAGTAACAGATTATAGTCACCGACTTCCTTTATAATACCAAGGTATATATCAGGTCGATGACTAATTCTGCTTGACCTTCTAGGTTCCGAAGGAATTATGACTGCATTAGACGAAGAGGGAACGTTTTCCTCTACCTCCTTTTCGATTTGTGGCTCTTGGACTTCGTAAAATTCAAATTTTCTCTCACTCTGTCTTTTAGAAATAAAATCGTTTTCTAAAAAGACTGCATTTCGAGACACAAACATTGTGTCCTCGTGTTTATTGTAGAAGTAATAACCACGTGTTTTCTTTGGATATTCTACAAATAGACATTTGTCGAATTTGGGTTCGAGTTTATCATCAGACTTATTCTTAACAAACGCCTCGCATCCCCAAATTCTCAAGAACGACGAATAAAGGACTTTCCATATCCATATCTCATATATAGTCTTGTTGGCCGCTTTAGTTGGGCTTCGATTTAGTGAGAATATTGTAGATAAGATAGCGAAACCCCAAAAATAATCAGGAAGCTCTGTTAGACTCATCATAGATCGAACCATATCTAATAAAATTCGATTTCACCTTTTGGCCACACCATTTAATTGAGGTGTGCCAGGAGGAGTCCATTGTGATACTATACCATAATCCTTTAGGTGTGAATCAAATTCATTGTTCAAGTATTCACCACTACGATCAGATCATAGGGCTTTAATCTTTTTATTCATTTGGTTTTCTACTTCATGTTGAAATTCTTTGAACTTTTCAAAAGCATCACTTTTGTGCCTCATTAAGTAGACATACCCATATCTACTCAAGTCGTCGGTAAAAGTAATGAAGTAGTTATAACCACCCCTAGCTTGGAGAATCATTGGGCTGCACACATCCGTATGTATAAAGTATAATACTTCACTTGCTCGTGTCCCTTTTCCCTTAAAAGGAGCACGAGTCATCTTGCCTAGAAGACCAGATTCGCATACACCATAAGATTTGTAATCGAATGGTTTGAGTACTTTAGATGAAACAAGTCTCTTTATGCGTCTTTCGTTTATGTGACCTACACGACAATGCCAAAGGTATGATTGATTTGGTTCACCTGTTTTAAGCTTCTTGTTTACTACATGATAGACCTCTTTTGCAATATCTAGAACATAAATACCTCCAATAGAAACGGCCTCGCCATAGACCATCTCATTAAAAGAAAAAGTACAACAATTTTTCTTAATCGAAAAAGAAAAACCATCAATGTCTAACACGGAAATAGAGATAATGTTCTTGTTAAGAGTTGGTACATAATAACAATTATTTAAATAAAACTCTAAACCATTAGGCAAAACAAGAACATAGGTACCCACGGAAAGCGGCTACCTTAGCTCCATTTCCCAAGCGCAAGTCCACGTCACCCTTGGCTAGTGCTCGCACGTCCTTCAGCCCCCTTTACATGATTACAAAGGTGAGAACCACAACCAGTATCAAATACCCAAGAAGATGTACTAGCAAAGTTAATATCTATCATATAGACGTTGTCACACAACCATCTTTCTTGTCTTTCAATTATTTGGGGCAATTGCGTTTCCAATGCCCTTTGCCATTACAATAATAGCAATCCGCGTCCACGTGCTTGTTGACTTTGGGCTTGGGTTTCATAAAGACTTTGCCTTTTCCCTTACCAATTTTCTTGAAAAGATTCTTACCCTTTTCTTTGTCCTTCTTAACTTTAAGGTTCTTGTTTTTCAATCGCATTGAAAGAACATCATTGAGTTCACTCCCACTAGCCTCTATGTCCCTCTCCGCTTAGGTGAGGAGTGCATGGAATTCATGGAAACTCTTTTTCATGTTGTTCATGTTATTGTACACCCTAAATTGGGTGAACTTTGGTTTTAGTGAATGAAGGATTCTACCCACCACTGGTTCCTTAGGAATCTTGCACCCTAGACGCTCTAAGGTGTCGGCATGCTGAACCACTTTTAGCACATGTAGGCCAACTTTTTGGCCCTTTTGGAGCTTAGTCTCAAAAAATTTCGCGGCCGCCACATATTGAAGAATTTTAGGCGCTTGCAAAAACATCGATGTTATCCTCGTGAATATCCCATACGCATTAAGAATTATCAATTGAAGTTTGAGTTTGGGTGAGATTTACCAAATCAAGACGTTTTTGACGTCATTGGCAAACTTCAAATAACGGTCATAGTCGGGCGAACCGCCGCGGTCGCCCTTCACCCGGGTTCGGTGGGAGGGGCTTCGATCAAATAGCGAAGCAAGTTATCGGATATCGCGGCGCTTTTGATCGTTGATTCTCATTCAAAAAAGTTACTATCGTGATCTTTTAGGACACATTTGTCCGTGACAGACCTCAACCATGAGTCCTTACCCAAGGTTGCGGAGTTCCATGATGTTGTCATTGTGTGAATATTGTTACAACAATAAAAAGATATAAACATTCATTGTTATGATAATGTTCTTGAAAAACATTTTAACAAGTTTAGCATTTATATAATGATCCCTCACTAAATTATATAAATGATTCAAAGACCCATATTTTAATAAAAATAGTCATCGTATGCTACTCTTATCTAAAATGGTAAGTCATTTCTTGACTAATTCTACCCCTACAACTCTTGGTTGACGGATTTAAACTAAATCTATCTCCTAGTCTCAAGATAACGCTTATCTCGTTGAGTCTAGTCCAATTTTGGCTTGTGATCGTATCACCCTACTTACCCGAGGTAAAAAGAGGCCCACGAGCGTGGTTGCTCTAATGAACACGGGATTCATAGGTGTTACTAGTTGGTAAGGCTAATCTCATTTTTTAAATATGTGAGAGATCTTGTCAATTTAGTCATTAATTCCCTATAAGTGAACTAAGTCGGTGAATTGTGAATAACGTTGAATTGAAAATATGTGATGAAGACCGATATAGAAGAATGTAATGATGATGGTACCTAAAGAGCTTAGTCCGCTTGATGTGTAAATAGGACTTGGATGTTTTGTTTTGGTGGAAATTCGGATAACTAAGAGACAATTGTGGAGATGAAATACTTTGGGAAGTTTGATATGAGGTAAGCATGATTTTGAGGTATGCTAAGGATAGATGATAATAAAAAGTGATGAGTTTTGTTGATTGTATGAACTTACTAGTAGCAAATTAAGGAAAATAGTGTGATAAAGAAATTATTAAGGCGTATGATTAGAAGGGAGTAGCGACGTGTTGTTGAGTTTAGAATATTGAGGTAATACGATGGTAGTCGCGTTATTGGGGGACTAGATATTGATAGTGAATCTTTGGGATAATAATTAATTGTAATTGGTGTGAATTAAAGGAAGTATAAATAGCAAATTGGTAAAGCAAAAGAGTGATTTTGTGATGAAAGAATATGATATATATTGGCGAATAATCGTTTGTGGCAATTAGTGGTTAGTAACCGAAGAGAATGTGGTTGAAAGTTTGGTGAAATGAATTATAGCGTTAGAAGTACTCTAGGTAGTGGCTTGTGTGATATATATTGGGATTTGGTGGGGTATTGATAAAATATCGTTATTATAGAATTTGGCGGTGTGAAGTGTTGGGTTGATGTAATGGGGAGACAAGAGATTTAAATGGGAAATTAGAAATGAATGTTTAGATAGAGTTGTTAGTCGTTAGTGGAATTTGTTATGAGTATGTAGGACTTAAGAAAGAATAAGAGCTATTAAGTCTCAATAGGAAATCTTAGAGCTTATTGTGACAATATTTGGTAGCTATCTTGAGATATTGGTTTTAGTACCTTGTGGGTCGTTTTGCGAGGAGAGATGCATTGATAGAGGAAGACTAGTTGTGGTTTGGGTCGAGAAAGTTATAAAGAGACTATAGTATTAGTTGAGTGAAGAGGTAGTTTCGCGGGTAATTGCTTTGGGGTTTGTCTTCATGTTAGCAATGAGAATAAGGAGTTATAATGGTGTGGGATAAATGTGGGCCTAGCTTCCTTCTTAATACCGTCATTTGGATTGTGGTATGTTATGGCGGTCATGTGATAATGAGAGTCTTCGTGAGTTCCTTAGATTATCGAGTTTTGAGAGCTTGCAGCAGTAAGTATGTGTTGGGCATATGTAGATATGTCGTATTTCTACTGTTATCGTTTCGTTAGCTGTTGTCTTGTGGGTTTCAAAATAGAGTCTATTCGGTGGAGATTTATCAGTCTTTATTGTTGAGTTCTTCGTTCCTTTAGATTTTGGTCGAGAGGCTTGAGTGTTGGGGTAATTTCTCGTGTGGATTGGGATATTTTTACTTAAAGGATATGAGGAAGTCGTGAGATTTTATTACGGTGTGCTTGAGGTTGTAAATGGTTCAATATTGTTTAAAGAATTGTATAAGGATATAAGTGTTAGAGTGTATCATGTTTGGGATGGATGGATTCGTTGCCAATCAGGATAAAATTAAGGGTTTTGGGTGGACAAAGATTTTAAGTCGAGCGTTATGTCATGGAGATAGGGCGAGAATTCAGAAGATGATATGGTTTGGTCGTGATAAATGATTTATTTAATGTGTTGTGTTGAGATTTTTGAGTGGATGCGAGGTGAATTGAGGAATGGATGGTGTTTGGATTTTGGTATATGGGGATTTTAGTATATTTGGCAGTGTTGGTATTAGGGTATTAAGCGATCTTGGTAAGACGAGATGATGTACATAAAGGAAATAGGAAAGAGTTTAATGATGTATTGGGTTAGAGGGTGTAGCAGCGTTTTAAGAAGAGCAGATTGCCTTATAGCAGTTAGCTTTATTCTGTGGAATATCTAGAAAGAATGGTGATTCGTGGATGAATCAAGTGAATTGTTGTTAGTTGTACAGTTGAGATATTATTATCGACATAGATGTGGAGTCGTGGTCTTAGTTAAATTGTGATGATCAACTTTTTTTATGTGAGAGAATAAGACTAATTGAAGGGTGGTTGCATGGATGATGTAATAATAATAATGGTTTGGGTATGAGCAAAATTCGGGGATGGAGTTCAGTTTAAGGGAGGTGGAATTGTAGCATGTTGGTAAGTTGATAACATAGGGAATGGCGATAAGTTATAATTATTAATGTTTGGTATGATGGTGAATGTTATGGAATATTATGTTGTGAAATGATATGTGATGTTGTGGGTACTTCGTGGTGGATCGGGTGATAGGTCTTGTCGAGGGGTTGACTTTTATATGATTGTTGAGAGTTGTGATATTTTTCAAAGAGGAGTGTTGGTAAGTGTTGTTAATAAAGGAGGAATACTCGTATGGGTTGGCTAATGATATCGTTAGGATGTTGGTAATCTAGTAATGGCGTTTGTCGGTGTTAGCCTTAATGTCTCGTAAAGGTATCTCATTTTGGTAAGAATGATAATGTATTGTTGGAACTTTGGGTTATGTTATTGTATCGAATTGTGGCGGTTTTTGAGGGTTCCTTTAGTATATGATCATGCTAATGCTAGCTCGAATGTTTGGTCTTTTTTGTTTTTAATGAGGGTGTGAACTTCGGGGACGAAGTTCGTTCTTAATGAGGGAAGAATGTAATAGTTCATATTAGTTTAGTAAGACATTTACTTTATTATTGGTCTTAGCGTGTCTGATGGAGACTTGGTGTTGGCTCTTTCCGAGTTGATAAGTGATTGGTAAATTCCTTGTGTTTGGAAAGTTGGGAGTCTGGCTAGAGATCATAGTGTTGTGAGTTTCTTAAACTCGATATTAGACATTTCTAATATAATTTTATGAATAGTTTACTCTTAAACTATTTAGATCTTATGCATGCATAACAAAATAACACAAAGATAGGAAGAAACATTTTTCCTTACACTGAATATGAATAATATGGGCACAATATTTGGACACCTTCCAAATATTGTTCTTGAGCTTAAATAAGAAGGATGAACTTCCAAGTTTCAAGTTAGAAACTCTCCTTTTAGATGCACCAAGACTACCCTTAATCACTATTAAAATACTACACTAGTATGATAAGTAGTATCCCTTAAAATATCACCAATCACTCTAATACTACTCTTAGTAATATTATTAGTAATCTATGAACATAAGATGTTTGAGGCTTCTTAAGCTTATTATTTAGAGTAAGAAGTGGAGAGATTGAGAGATAAGTTAGTTATTTACTCATATGAGATCAAGTGAGTATTAATAAGAGAAAACACTTCTCTTTTTCTACCCATGGAGCCGACACCCTTCAAGCGCATGGGTAAGGGTGAGTTTGCTTTTGTTCTTTACAAGATATTAGGTAGGTATCTAGGCTTTATAGGTTATGATTATGTTTTTATTCTTAATTAGAACAATAATAAACATCTAAACACTACCTCTCTACCCCAAAATTGGTGCACCCATTAACAAGGGTGTCCATTTTATTTTTGCAATTTGTCATTTGTCACATATGTGACATGTAACATGTAACATGTAATTTTGCTTATAAATGTGCATTTAACTAATTTAAATTCTATTTCATAACAAATAAATTAGACTTAACATTTTAAGTCACATTTTATAATTACATGTAAATAAAATGGGTCATCTCATATTTGGTTAAAATAATCTACAACAATTTGTAATTCTAATCAAACAATTTTGCTTATCTCAAAAGTTTCATAAACATAATGCATTCTTAGTAATATAACAATTAAATTATTAAAATGAATCTTATTTAATCATATTACAATAAGATATAATTCTTACTTGCAATATAAACTTAGTTCAATTTAAGGGATTAATTAATCTGTATCACTATAAAATTAATTAATGTACATGATTAGGGGATTGTCCTTTGGGTGTGACCCCAAGGGATCAACTGATCACGACTGTCATACGACAGTAACGTCAAACTCAATTGAGCCAATCGTTTCCGATTTATGTTGACCAGTTGACTATAATATTCATCATCCCGTTGTATTCTTATTATTGAGATTTAATTATATGATCGCACTATTGTTGAAGACACTTACTCCAACAATCTCCCACTTGTCTGAGACAAGTGTGCGTCACCATTTCTCTTGTCCTATTACAATCTCCCACTCAATGCAAGGTGTCTTGCAGGTAATACTTTCATTTGATCATATCAAGAGTGGTTTCCTCGATCTGGAGAATAACTATTTGACCAGAATTATCTACTATAGATACCTTCCGAGCGTGGCCACGCATTTTCGGCTTATTCCTCCTCGAGTGGCCTTGAGATTTTAAAACAACCCTGACAAGGGGTGGATAATTCCTATCGCACTATTCCCTTCGAATAGCCAAAACTCATCATGACCCAAAAGATGCACATTTGATCCCAGTTACGAAGGTCGTAAAGCCTAAATCAAAGTCACTCTGAAACTGTGCCACCTTAGGCGAACAGTCTTTAGTCAAAGAATTGACTCAAAAAGAATACTATAGTAGCTCTTCCCATGACCAGGCTACAATAATTGCCAGAACTCTATAAGCGGTCACTGCCCGACAGATTGTCCCTTATAGTCTGTCTATGTGATCGACTGGTCATCCCTTATGACCCTATGGCACTTGAACTTGCTATCAATCGCATCACACTCTAGTCATTTGGAGACGTCACCTCATATAAGCAACTAGGGGCCAATGCTATGTTAATCCAGTCCACTTTAATGGAGTTCAAAATTTTCTCTATAACCCATTTGGATATAACAAGGCACAAAACGAGTTTTAGAAACTCAAACGATAAATGTGATTATCATATGTGAACAATCAACACAATGTTATTGCTTCATATCATATAATGTAAAGTTTATTTTGTCCATGACAATTCATGACGATTATATTAAATGCAATAAAGGCTTAGGTATTAAATATACCATGTATTCATTTATTCCAACCTTGTGAATTGCTTTTTCCTTCCATCCAAAGTTATTCCTAATATCATGAATTCATATACGTACATGTCTAGATCTCTATCTAGTGTTGGGCTCTTTAACTTGAAAGATGCTCCTACTCGTTATCATGATAACTGATAGGTATTTAGGTGAAAGGATCTACCATTAGCTCCTTGTAAGCCACCTTATCCTCACCATAATGTACTAGGTCTCTATTTGTAGAATTTATGATGATTGACTCTTCAATCATCCTTTTAGTTATTTGCTTCTTGTATAACAAAAGTACGCCTAGGATTTAGATAAATCTTTATAATTTTGGAAATTTGGGTTTGTGTAACCTTTACCACATATCCAAATTTTCTCTACCAAACACAAGATGAATCCTTAGCTCTCCTTGAGAACCCTATGGATGTTCTTGTAGGCTATCCAATGACACTCATGTGGATTTATTTGTTATAGAATTGTCATGCTCCCAGCATACAATTCATTTAGGTATGTGCATGTAATGGCATACATGATTGGTCTAATGGCGGAAACATTAGTACTCTTGTGATCAACAACTCTTAGGTTCAGTAGATGACTATGACCTTTTCATAGTGATCCCACTTTCATTAACATGAATAACCTATTTATCTTGTTTGAAATAGATAAAGGATCTTATCGATATAAGACACTTTTCTAAATGCCAAGCTAAAATCTTCTATTCCACAATAGATTCTGATTTTAGTATACATGTTGCCCTCTTTCATTAAAATCCAACCACTCCCTTCATAAGGTAATATGAATACGTCACTCACAATGAGTGATACGTCATTCACGTGGAAAACAATTTCTCCCACTGAACTTCATGTCTTTACATGATGACTTTAACTCCCATTTAACTTCATGTCTATACTTGACTTTAACTCCCACTGAACTTCATGTCTATACATGATTTTTCAACAATTCGAGTGAAAAAGTTCTTATATCTCATAATAGAAAAGATCATCATAACCTCTAGGTAGATACCTTAGGCTTGTGTCACGTACACATCCTATTCCAAATCCCTATTTGGACATGTGGTTTTGTTGTGTATCTTGTACACTCCCACTATAAGGTATTTTAGTGATGATATGGATCTAAGCATAGTTACGCATTAACTTAGCTTTTGTAGACATTTTCATGTCTATCCATGCAACTATAACTGGACACCTCCAAATAAAACATCTTCATGTTTATAGAATAATTTATTGGACAACTCCAATTACATCATTCCATTGCATAGATTCCATTTAGTTTCATAATTCTCTTATGTTAGAAAATCGTATTTTAAAGTTTCTAGGTACTTCCACTTCATAGATCATAATCTTATTATTTCAAGAACATTTTCTTTTGGTCTCGTCACTAGTCTAAGGATTTACCTAAGAACGCTTTCTTTTGGTCTCCCCACTAGTCTTGAGTCTAACCTAAGAAGGCTTTCTTTGGGTTTCCTCACTAGTTCCGTACTAGTTTTTCGTTGTGGCTTATTTTCTTCCACTCTAACTTTAGAAAAATACAACTATTTTCTTTAAAAATAGCCTTATGAGGCACAAACAATTTTGTACTCATACTCGTCAGAAAGGTAGAAGTTACACAATATGACCTTAAGTGATCTACTAAAGACTTTATTGTAAAGACATCGAATCTTAGCTTCGAGATAGACTAGTTCTATAAGCTAAAGAGCTGGACTCATATTCATGTCAAAAACTATCTTTATAAGTGGTGTGGGCAATTGGTTTGGTAGATAGCCTATTTTGAGTTAATTAACTCAATTTGACTTTATCATTGATCTTTCAAAGTGATAATCGAATTCTTAGCTTTTTATTATAATGATCTAATCATCATAATATTAATATAATCAATTTGAGTCGATACAATTTATGTTATTAGTGCAACTAGAGTATAATAACAAGTTTTAGAACTAAAAACTTTCAACAAACCGAGTGACGTGGGTTGAAAACCAAGTCACTAAATCCAATTACAACCAATGTCAATAAAAGGAAATCAACAAATTTCCATTGTCAAACAAGGAAATTAAGAGTTCTTAAAACGATGTCTCAAAATACAACCCAATACTGAAAATAAAACAAAATAAGTCCAAGCTTCCATAGGTCTTCAACCATGGGTGGCTACCTTAGCTTCCCTTGAAGAGCCTCTTTAGGCTTGCTTGTCCTTGCCTTTGTCCTTGCTTGGGTGCCCTAAGTACAATTAAAAAGGGGTAAGAATCACAACTTGTATCTTTATACCAAAGTTGAGATCATAACATAAATGATAGGGATGAAAATTTACCAACTGAAACAATCTTTCCAGCTTTGATATCTCCTAGATATTTGGGGCAATTCCTCTTCCAATGCCCTATGCCATTACAATAATGAAACTTGTCCTCGGTTGAGGCACCTTTCTTAGGCTTGAGTGAGCTATTCTCAATAGCATTTCCTTTGGCTTTGCAGGAGGAGGGCTTCTTTCCCTTGCTAGCACCTTTCTTGAACTTTTCCTTACTCTTGTTATTGATGTGGAATACATCCTTGGTGGTGCTAAGATTTAGCCCCATATATCTCTCCGCTTGCACAAGCATTTTGTGAAATTCATGAAGAGAGGTTTTCATATTTTGCATATTGTAGTTTACCCTAAACTGCACATATGCCTTGATTTTACCTAAGGAGTGTAGTACACAGTCAATAACGACTTGTTCGGGAATGTCAACCCCTTGCAATTTAAGAGTCTCGACATGCTCAATCAATTTGAGTACATGAGGGCTAACTTTTTGGCCGTTTCTTAGGTTCATGTCAAAAAATGCGGAGGCCGTCTCATATTGAATAATCCTTGGAGCTTGTGAAAACATAGTCACAAGCTTGGCATAGATCTCATAGGCGGTGATCATCTTTATGGCACTCCTTTGGAGATCGGTCTCCATTAAGAAGATCAAAAAAAATTTGATCGCGGCGGCTTCTTTTTGGTAAGCCTCATAGGCTCGCCTTGCGGCGGCGGTTGACCTTTCATTAGGTGTTTCGGGAGATGCTTCGGTAAGGTAACGAAGCTTGTCGTCACCTTCCACGGCCAATTGGAGTTGCGCATCCCAATCGGCAAAATTAGCGCCATTTTTTTCTAACTTACATCGATCCATGAAGGATCGAAGCCATGAAACGTTTGTGAGAGTTGGAGCGTTTGTGGAGGAATTTAGAGTTGCCATTGCGAATAAATAATATTGACTACAAAATGAAATGAAGGAAATGTCAACATTTATCGTTTTAAATAATTTTATACATTTTAAACAAGTTTTAACATTTAAATAGTGACCTCTAGCCAACTATTATAAATGATTCCGAGATCCAAATTCATATCAACTTGGGCACGGTGAGCCGATTCATCCCTTATTAATATAATTTGGTGGATTAACTCTTTAATCGATTATACATTAGAACTCTCGGTCGATAATATTACTTTAATATTTATGTTAAGCCCGGACACATATGCGGCTACGGTCGCGAATATTTCCGTTGAGCTCAATCCAAATTTTAAAGTAATAACATTTATTACCCCACATACCCAACGTAACAAGTTTAGCACCCCGGTGAGCCGAGCCTACTTCCTTGCGAAATTGGGATTCATGGATTCTATCATTTGGTAAGGCTTGATCTCAATTATTCATTATGAGAGATCATGTCAATTTATTATCTATCCTGTTTAAGTGAACTAAATTGATGAATTAACGTTAATTTTAATTGACACGGTCGAATACTTGATAAAATATGCATGTCATGTTATGGAGATTTGGCAATGCATGCAAACATTTTAAATAAAATGCAAGCATAAAAATAAAATTCCTAGTATGGCCTTTCCTAGAATAAATCATATAATCTATTACAAATTCGGAAACCAACTCATTTGATCCCTTGAACTTCATAAACACGCCTCCCAAAGTCAATGTCTCTCTCGAAACGCCTATCCAAACGGCACCGTCTTTGGCAAAATCCGGTATTACCAATAATTACAAAAATATATAATAAAAATTACAATCATTTCCTATTATACATTTGTAAACTAAAATAATAAAATAAAAGTGATACGACATCACATTAAATTACAACTGAACCAATATTCCCTTATATTTCGAGAAATATCGATTAAAACTAAGGCCATACAAGGAAAAATACATAATTCAAAATTACATAAAAAAAATATGACATTCATAAATAAAAATACAGCATAATAATATGTATAAAACATACTCATATTAATGCCAAATCGCCCTATATCACGGTTTATATCGTATATAACCCGGTTTTACGAAAATGTGTGATAATTACATTATAAAATCACCAAACAATACTTAAATCATATTTAAGTCCAAGTTAATTATCCCAACTTATTTAGGACTCAAAAGTTAGTCATCACTCAATTTTTGACAATAAATCAACTTGTTGTTATATAATTGCTCAAAATTAGACTTTAAAATCATATTTTAATCAAATAAATCCAAATTAAATTACAATAATTACAAAATTTGAATTTTAAATTTTTTTTCATTCGGGAACATTTACATGACACTGATAATGTCAAAAATCATGGTTAAAAATCTTGAATCGTTTTTTGAGAAAAATCGGTTGCGCTTTATCGGTTTTATCAAATAAAATACATAAAGCATGTTAAAAATAATCAAACTGAAATTTCAACTTTAAAACATGAAATGTGGAATATTAATGCACCGAGGAATAATTTTTTCTTGACATGAAATTTAATTTAGCCATATTTGCTAAATAAGTCACTATTTACGCCATTTTTACATTATATATTCATAAATCATGCTATACCAACACATAAGTCTGAAATTTTACAGTATGACAGGAAAATATGCATGTGACAACATAGGAAAACTTCATGGTCAGATTCAAAGCGGAATTATTTTTAACCATTTGACCTTCATTTATTCCATTTTATCATATAAAAATCATAAATCATGAGAAATAAGTCCACTTCACACGAAATGTTACATACATTAAGTAAAATGCATGTGTGATATAGTGTAAAACTTTCGTGGTCAGAAGATGTGTCTAACTATTTTTACAATTTTAAACATCATTTTACTCATTAAAATGTAATAAAAACACCAAAAATCATATTTGAACAATATAAATTTCCATAAATCATCAAAATGACCTAAAATTTTATTAGGACCAGAATATATTGACATTCAAATAACTTTGTGATTTTATCTTATAAAACACAAATTACTAGTTTTCTTTAAGTTACATTAACTCGAAAAAACTATAAATCGATTATGCATGCAACAACCAAAGCTCTTGATACCGCTTGTGAGTTTCTTAAACTCGATATTAGACATCTCTAATATAACTTTATGAATAGTTTACTCTTAAATTATTTAGATCTTATACATGCATAACAAAATAACACAAAGATAAGAAAAAACATTTTTCCTTACATTGAATATGAATAATATGGACACAGTATTTGGACACCTTCCAAATATTGTTCTTCAGCTTAAATAAGAAGGATGAACTTCTAAGTTTCAAGTTAGAAACTCTCCTTTTAGATGCACCAAGAGTACCCTTAATCACTATTAAAATACTACACTAGTATGATAAGTAGTATCCCTTAAAATATCACTAATCACTCTATTACTACTCTTAGTAATATTATTAGTAATCTATGAACATAAGATGTTTGAGGCTTCTTAAGCTTATTATTTAGAGTAAGAAGTGGAGAGATTGAGAGATAAGTTAGTTATTTACTCATATGAGATCAAGTGAGTATTAATAAGAGAAAACACTACCTTATGATAGGTTATGATTATGCAGGGATATTAGGTAGGTATTAATAAGAGTATTAATAAGAGATATTAGGTAGGTATGTAGGCTTGATAGGTTATGATTATGTTTTAATTCTTATTTAGAACAATAATCAAAACCTAAACACTACCTTATCTACCCCAAAACCGGTGCTCCCATTAACAAGGGTGTCCATTTTATTTTTGCAATTTGTCATTTGTCACATATGTGACATGTAACATGTAACATGTAATTTTGCTTATAAATGTGCATTTAACTAATTTAAATGCAATTTCATAACAAATAAATTAGACTTCACATTTTAAGTCACATTTTAAAATTACATATAAATAAAATGGATCATCTCATATTTGGTTAAAATAATCTACAACAATTTGTAATTCAACCAATTTTGCTTATCTCAAAAGTTTCATAAATAAAATGCATTCTAAGTAATATAACAATTAAATTACTAAAATGAATCTTATTTAATCATATTACACATAAGATATAATTCTTACTTACAATATAAACTTAGTTCAATTTAAGAGATTAATTAATCTGTATCGCTATACAATTAATTAATGTACATGATTAGGGGATTGTCCTTTAGGTGTGACCTCAAGGAATCAACTGATCACCACTGTCATACGACAGTAACGTCAAACTCAATTGAGTGAATCGTTACCGATTTATGTTGACCAGTTCACTATAATATCCATCATCCCTTTGTATTCTTATTATTGAGATTTAATTATATGATCGCACTATTGTTGAGGACACTTACTCCAACAAGTGTTTGGTTTGTTGTGTATGTTGTTGTCTTATGTTGTGTTTGCGGTAGGAGTATGAGTTGTGAACTTCAAGGACGAAGTTTGTTCTTAAGCAGGGAAGACTGTAATACTCCGTATTTCTGAGAACTAGGTAGTTGGTCGAGTAAAGCTTACTCGACTGAGTGGATTGTGTACACGGCAGAGTAGAGGTCATTCGGCCGACTAGGGTTGCTCTGTTAGTTGAATATTATTCTGTATTTGGGCACTCGGCCGAGTGTGGTGAGCAGTCGACTGAGTGAGGTGTACTCGATCGAGTACATATGGTACTCGACCGAGTACACCGGTTTGCGAGATTAGTTCGGACGGTTTGATTAAGGATTTATAAGAAAGATTAAAACATAATTTCAGTTTATGGTTCTGTATTAAAACCCTAATCTCTCTAAAAACTCTCTAAAACTTCCTCAAAGCTTCTAAAGATCATCCTTACTCATTCCAAGCCGGATCTATTGCTTTTGTCTTGTTGATTTCAATCGGTAAGTGATTGTTTACATGGTTATTGTTGTTGTTTGTATTGAATTATGTAACCCTAATTGAATTGGGGGAAAGGGGAAAGGGTTAGTATTAATAATAAGATTACTACATGTTTAGGTGGAGTATTTGTGGAGGAGGACTTGTGATTTCCTTTGTTGTGAGTGTTTGCGGATTTGCTAAAAGGTAGGGTTTCCCTACTTAGAACTATTTATGCTAGTTGATGTGATGAAATGTATTGTTTATGTTACTTGATTGATTGATTGATGATGGTGATGGAGTTCGAGATTGGAGTATGGGTTGTTACTATGTTTACTATGTTGGTGATCCGTTGGGAGACGGTTTCACACCCCGAGTTCGCCTCTCGTAGTTTTTCCGCAAAGAGGGGGATGTCCACATTAATGTTCCGGGTTTGTCTCACTACGGTGAGATGGAAGTTTGACGCCTGTGGCTGCGGTCCACGGTCAATTGGTAGTTTTTGTAGAGTAGGGATGGTACCGTGAGTCTAATGAGGTAACCGCTGTGGTGGCCCTCCGGTTTCTCTTTCTTTTTTGCTTGTCTTGTACATTGGTCGGTATATACTGTAACTGGACCCGTTACTGTTTTAAAAAACTGATGTGATTCATTGAGGAATGGTGAGTAGGGGACCGGTAGGTAAATCCGTAGAGTTGCGTTGGGATAAGATGGAATCACTTTGAGTCATAGTTTCCGCCGAGTTGTTAGAGTCATAGACGTTACTCTTTTAGTACTATGTTAGCATTTTGATTGTTGGTCTAGACGGTATGGCGTCTAGTTTGGGATCGTGTAACTTGAGTTTAAACCATTGATTAAATAAAGTATTGTTTCTTTATTGTGAGTTTTGATATGTACTACCTCCGGCAACCAAGATGGTAGCATCACTATGTGCTAAGGAGGTCTTGTAAGGCTCTTTTGGATATGGGGGTGTTACACATCCACCGGCGACCAATTACCTGGCTGAAGACCTTTACTCCGAAATCAGTGCGAAATGCAATTTAAGGCTTTCAAAACTCGACTAACTTGTGATGCCGACTCAAATACAATATCAAACAACATTCCAGTCATCATATGACTCACAAACCATCTAGCAAAATTATCGAGGGGAGTAATTAAACAACTTTTAATGACTTTTTAGCATATTATTAACTTCAAAAGATGAGTTAACAACAATTTCATCAATATCCAACTTCTCATATTAATTGAGTCATAATTCAACCATTCAACACATGAGAAACATAATTTCATGACAAAAACTACAAGGAACCTATCTTTAGCATTGCTACTACCCTAAAACATTTAAAGAAACACATAATGTGATATCGAGTGACCCTTCTACATTACCTCTTACTCGGCTACTCTTCAAGCTTCTCTTCAATAAGGAAATATTCTTTATCCAGTCTTCTAAGTGTCCAGCTAAAATTACAATACAAAAATATGAGAATTTCTCACCTTAGAGAAAGACGGGCGATTTGAATAAATGAGAAACGTGGCGAATTTCTTACCTATAAAGATAGAGAATAAAGAGATAATAAGAATGGTCTAAAAGCAAATAAATTTGGTTGAGAAGTGAGGGCGCTATGGAGGTTTGAAGGTTTGAGTGGAAAGAGTTTTAATGGAGGTCTTAGGGTTGATAAGAAAAGGATATGTGTGCTGAAACTTTGAAGGAAGAAGATGGAGTTTATTGGGTTTAGGTATAAGAGATAATAAAAGGCCCAAAGTTTTAAGTGGGGGTTGAGCGAAATAAAAATATACAAAAATCAGGTCAAATGTTATCAATGGTAGTAATCGGTTAAAAGATAATATTATTGAAACTCATACGTTATAAGAAGTATATTTGGACTAGTTCAGTCTTGACATCTATAATAATATAAATAAAATTAAGGATGTTTTACAAGATATCCCTTGTTTTTTTTTTGCATATTTACATGGTAACTCTCTTTTTAAGCTAAAAATCTTTTAACTGTCGCTAATGGTTATGAATTCCAAAAACGCTAAATCTTTGTTCAAACTAAACATCTCGTAAAAACAATCAATTTTAAAAAAACGTGACTTTATGAACTCGTAGAGTCGTAGCCATGAGACATAGTCATTAAAAGTATATTTGGTTATAAACGTTTGATCGGCCATAACTCTTCAACTAGTTCATAAATGAAACACCAAACTAGGGGTTAAGACAAGAATAGAAAACATACAACACAAGACAAAGACAAGATAGATAAACCATGTATTCAGGACTACCAAGACAAGCACAGGTAGCTCTAAATGCAGTGAATCCCAAGCTAAACTCACTCACTAAGACAAGCACAAGTGAATGACCCTAACTCAGACCAACAAACTAAGACTAGCACAAGTTTTGTTGAGAGTTTTGAGCTAACCAAGACTGGCACAGGTTAACAAAGAAAGAGTAAAAAATCTGGTTTTATCATTCAGCATTCTGAGTTTCTTTCAAGGCAAAAGGCTCTTTATATAGAGCATTACAAAAGATCCTCACCATCCAACATAAGACTACATCTAAGGGCTTAAAAGGACCCTTGAAATAACAACAAATGAGATACAAAAGTCTACTAGTAAGACGAGCAAAAACAGACTGCAGCAACTTCAGAAAAAGCAACTGAAAAGTAAGTTTGTCTCCTTTCCTGAAATGGCATTGTTTGAGCAGTTTTCTAGGGGGTTGTTTTGGCTGTCTGGTGCTTCAAATGGAACCTTGAGAGGGACTTCTAAGGTCCTTCCAACGTCCTTATTAATACTACTAAGGGTCACACAAAAGTAAGATGCCTTTGTTCATCCATTGGTCTTGAAACCAGCCTGGCTCTCAAAGTGACTAGTTAACTTGTGGGCTGTTTTACTTGAACTTCCAAGGACAATTTGGAAAACTTATCCTCGACTTTTTTTGTAGCTAAGGACCTAAACTAGATGGGAAAAGAAGTTGGAGCCCTTGCTTGGACAATTGCTGTAGGATATGTGGCCTGGAACTGGTACTGGTGTCTGTGGAATCCTTCTGGCTGTTGCTGACTTGGGACCTTGTTACTCTGGTTGGCATGGCTTGTGTTGATGTTGTTGTTGCTTGATCATGAGCCTTTGAGGGTGTCAAGACTTAATTGTGTGTTGCTTGGACATGGTTACCTTTTGTTGCTTTTGAAAACTTAGTTGTTTGGACTTGATCTGCCGTAGACTGAACATGGGTGTCTTTGTTGGTTGTTGTCTGAACTGGATTGCCAAATGAGGTTGCTCCCCTAGCTCCTGCTTCATCCTCCCCAGGTTGGAAAGATTTGAGCATCAAATCTACAGGGTTCTCTTCTTCACTGTCATAGTAGGGGCTAAGGTCTCCTATGTTAAATGTGCCATGAACTCCATATTCTCCTGGCAAATCCACCTTGTAAGCATTGGCTCCCACCTTTTCTATGACTTCAAAAGGGCCTTCTGCTCTAGGCATAAGTTTGTTCGTTCTTTTGCTTGGGAACCTTTCCTTTCTGAGGTGTAACCACACCAGGTCACCTGCTTGAAACTCCTTCTTTCCTCTTGGCACCTTGGCTTTGATTTTGTACTGCTCATTAGTCTGCTCTATGTTTCTCTTAACCTGTTCATGCAACCTGAGCATTTGTTCCACCCTTTTCTTGGCATCATAGTTCAGTATCTCTTTAGGCACATTGGATAGCTCCATAGGCATGAGTGGGTTGCTGCCATAGACCACCTCAAAGGGACTGTGGCCAGTACTTGATGAAGGGGCCCTGTTGAAAGCAAATTCTGCTTGGGCTAGTTTGAGATCCCAATCTCCTAGTGACTTCTTCACAATGCACCTCAGTATTCTCCCTAGGGTTTTGTTGGTGATTTCTGTTTGACCATCAGTTTGAGGATGGTGGGATGTACTAAAAAGCAGCCTGGTGTCTAGGCGCTTCCACAGGGTCTTCCAGAAGTAACTCATAAACTTTGTATCCCTGTCTGAAACAATTGATCTAGGCACTCCATGTAGTTTGACTACTTCTTTGAAGTAAAGCTCAGCAACCCCTGAGGCATCCTCAGTCTTCCTACATGGCACAAAGTGAGCCAGTTTGCTAAATCTGTCAACCACAACCATGATGGAATCCTTTCCCCTAGGAGTCTTGGGCAGAGCCACAATGAAATCCATGCTGATGTCTTCCCAAGGTTTGTCAGGTACAGGCAGTGGAGTGTAAGGTCCTGCTTGGAAAGAACTCTTTGCCTTTTGGCAAATAGAACACCTCCTAAGAATAGCTTGAACATCCCCTTCCATCCTAGGCCAGTAAAACTGATCTTGCAGGATATCCATGGTCTTCTGCACCCCAAAATGTCCTGCTAGCCCATTAGAGTGGACTTCCCTCACCAATAGGTCCCTGTATGAGCCCCTAGGGACACACAATTTGTTCCCCTTAAACATGTAACCTTCCTGCAGCTGATACTTGGTCTCTTTTACTCTAGGATTGTTCTGCTGGGTTAACCAATCCTCCATGAAATCAGGATCATCCTGGTACAGCTCCTTCATAAACTCAAAGCCTAGCACCCTTTGTTGGATTGTCACCAACATAGAATGTCTCCTAGACAAGGCATCTGCTACCACATTTGACTTACCTTCCTTGTATTTGCTTGAGAAGTTGAAGGACTTAAGGTATTCAACCCATTTTGCATGCCTTGCACTGAGCTTGTGTTGGCCATTTATGTATTTCAAGGCCTCATGATCAGAGTGGAGTACAAAAGGCTTGGGTTTAAGATAATGGCTCCAGTACATGAGGGCTCTCACCAAGGCATAAAACTCCTTGTCATATGTGGAGTAATTGAGCTTAGCCCCATTGAGCTTCTCACTGAAGAAGGCCACATGATTCCTTCCTTGGATGAGTACTGCTCCAATCCCTACCCCACTTGCATCACACTCTACTTCGAATAGCTGATCAAAATCAGGTAGAGCTAGTATAGGTGCCTCACAAAGCTTCTTTTTTATGAGCTCAAAGGCTGCTTGTGCCTGTTCAGTCCACTTGAACTCACCCTTCTTCATCCCTTCTGTTACAGGCACCATGATAGTGCTGAATCCCTGTATGAACCTCCTATAGAAGGAGGCTAGGCCATGAAAACCCCTAACCTCAGTGATGTTCTTGGGAATAGGCCAAGACTTGATGGCTGCAATCTTCTCCTGATCCACAGATATGCCCTTGGCAGAGATGACATACCCCAAGAATTTAACCTCCTCAGCCATGAAAGTACACTTCTCCATTTTCCCAAAGAGCTTATGCTCTCTCAGTTTCAGAAACAACAACTTTAGATGGTTCAGATGTTCAGATTTGCCCTTACTATAGACCAGGATATCATCAAAGTACACCACAATGAACTGACCTATGAAAGGCCTTAAGACTTCAGTCATAAGTCTCATGAATGTACTAGGGGCATTGGAGAGACCAAATGGCATCACCAGCCATTCATAGAGCCCATGCTTGGTTTTAAATGCTGTTTTCCACTCATCCCCCTCCCTGATTCTCACCTGGTGGTAACCTTGCCTAAGATCTATCTTGGAGAATAGACTGGCTCCACTTAACTCATCCAACATGTCATCCAGCCTTGGGATGGGGAACCTGTACTTGACAGTGATATTGTTAATGGCCCTGCTGTCAATACACATTCTCCATGAACCATCCTTCTTAGGAACTAGGAGGGCAGGCACTGCACAAGGACTCAAAGATTCCCTGACAAATCCCTTTGACATCAGCTCCTCCACCTGCCTCTGCAACTCTTGGGTGGACTTGGGGTCACTCCTGTATGCTGGCCTGTTAGGTAGCATGGCACCTGGAATGAGGTCTATCTGGTGCTCTATGCCCCTTAGGGGGGGAAGTCCTGATGGTAGTTCTTCTGGAAATACATCCTCATGCTCACTGATCAGCTCCTTTACCTCTGGGGGCACCTCAACTGGTTCCTCAACCTGTTTGGATAAGAGGAAATATACAGGTTGTTCTTGTTCCACCTCTCTGAGCATGGCTGCCTCTGTGAGGAAAAGAACCTCCTTGGATCCACTGGTACTAGGACTACCATAGTCCCTAGTGTTTGGGGGTAAAGGTGTCAGGACTATCCTTTGATTCCCATGTCTAAAAGTGTACACATTGCTCTTCCCTTTATGCAAGGCATCTTTATCAAACTCCCATGGTCTGCCCAGCAGTAAATGGCATGCATCCATAGGCACTACATCACAAGTCACCTCATCCTTGTAGGTGCCTCCAATAGAGAAGGACACTAAACATTGTTGATCAACCCTTACTTCAACACCCTTGTTCAGCCATCTGAGTTTGTAAGGGTTGGGGTGGGGTTTGGTCTCCAAGTCAAGCTTGTTAACCAAGGTAACTGAGGCCACATTGGTGCAACTTCCCCCATCTATGATCACATTACAAACCCTCCCTTGAATAGTACACTTGCTCCTAAAGATTAGAGATCTCTGGTCTTCTTCTAGGGGTTGATGCTGAGAGTGCATAACCCTCCAAAGAACAAGGTTGTGACCAGTGTCTGGTGGGGCTACTACCAAAGGGGCATCACCTTCCTCTTCCTGTTCTCCTGTTCCCTCCTCCTGCTCATACTCAATGAGCCCTTCCTTCTCCCATTTCATGACTTCCACTGCTGTCAAGGCTCTTCTTGAGGGACAGTCTCTCTTAAAGTGGCCATAACCTTGACATTGATAACATTTTCTCTTCTCTTCTGAAGGGGTGAGGGTAGGTTGCTGACTTACAGGTGCCTTACCCTTGTCCAAGGGGTTCCTATTAAAAGTTATGGGAGTCCTAGGACCCTCCCCAATTCTGTCCCCAGCATAAGGTTTAGTTATAGCAGGTTTGGTGAAAGACTTGGTTGTTTCCTTCCCCATTTTCTCAACCCTAAGGGATAGGTTAACCACAGCCTCAAAGGACCATAGGGGCTGCATCCTAACCTTGTTAGCAATGCCTGGGCTTAGGCCTTCTAGGAATCTAGCAATCCTTTGTTCAGGTTTCTCAGTGATGTCACCTTGAAGGGTAAGCTGCTCAAACTCTCTCAGATAAGACTCAACAGATTTTTCATTTTGTTTTAGTTTAGACAGCTTGATGAACAAATCCTGAGTATAATCCTTAGCAACAAACTTGTTCAACATTTTTTTCTTCAACTTATACCAGGATTTGATGGGTTCCTTACCCTCCCTAGCCCTTAGACTCTTCATGGTTTCATACCACAGGGAAGCATACCCTTTCAATTTCAGAATAGCTACTTTAAAGGCTTTAGCATCATTGTATCCTTTGTATTCAAAGACTCGCTCTATATCCCTAAGCCATTCTAACAAATCATCAGGATTTAAGCTACCAGAAAACTCAGGAATGTCTACCTTGAGGTGTTTATCAGTGAGGCCATGCCCTGAAGCTCTGCTCCTTGTGGATTCATCTGAGTCTGAAGGTTTCTCCTCTTCAGGTGGTCTGACCCTGCCTCCTGGTGGACCTAGGCCTCTCCCACGACCTCTGCCTCTTCCTCCAGCAAATATTTGGTTGCCTATCACCTGATCCAAGGCTCTGGTTAGGGTGGTTACAACCCCAGCCAGGTCCTCCATCCTTGCTTCTGCTCCTGCCAATCTCTCTTCACTCATTGGGCTATTTTTGTAGTTTTGAATGTAGTTTGGTTAAATGAACTCACAGTAGAAATAAACCTTAGCTCTGATAACCAATTTGAAACACCAAACTAGGGGCTAAGACGAGAATAGAAAACACACAACACAAGACAAGGACAAGATAGATAAAACCCTGTATTCAGGACTACCAAGACAAGCACCGATAGTTCTAAATGCAGTGAATCCCAAGCTAAACTCACCCACTAAGACAAGCACAAGTGAATGACCCTAACTCAGGCCAACAAACTAAGACTAGCACAAGTTTTTTGAGGGTTGAGAGCTAACCAAGGCTGGCACAGGTTAACAAAGAAAGAGTGAAAACTCTGGTTTTTATCATTCAGCATTCTGAGTTTCTTTCAAGGCAAAAGGCTCTTTATATAGAGCATTACAAAAGATCCTCACCATCCAACATAAGACTACATCTAAGGGCTTAAAGGACCCTTGAAATAACAACAAATGAGATACAAAAGTCTACTAGTAAGACGAGCAAAAACAGACTGCAACAACTTCAGAAAAAGCAACTGAAAAGTAAGTTTGTCTCCTTTCCTGAAATGGCATTGTTTGAGCAGTTTTCTTTGGGGTTGTTTTGGCTGTCTGGTGCTTCAAATGGAACCTTGAGAGGGACTTCTAAGCTCCTTCCAACGTCCTTATTAATACTACTAAGGGTCACACAAAAGTAAGATGCCTTTGTTCATCCATTGGTCTTGAAACCAGCCTGGCTCTCAAAGTGACTGGTTAACTTGTGGGCTGTTTTACTTGAACTTCCAAGGATAATTTGGAAAACTTATACTGGACTTTTTTGTAGCTAAGGACCTCAACTAGATGGGAAAAGAATTTGGAGCCCTTGCTTGGACAATTGCTGTAGGATATGTGGCCTGGAACTGGTACTTGTGTCTGTGGAATCCTTCTGGCTGTTGTTGATTTGGGACCTTGTTACTCTGGTTGGCATGGCTTGTGTAGATGTTGTTGTTGCTTGATCATGAGCCTTTGATGGTGTCATAACTTGATTGTGTGTTGCTTGGACATGGTTACCTTTTGTTGCTTTTGAAAACTTAGTTGTTTGGACTTGATCTGCCTTAGACTGAACATGGGTGTCTTTGTTGGTTGTTGTCTGAACTGATCTTGCAAAATATCCATGGTCTTCTGCACCCCAAAATGTCCTGCTAGCCCATTAGAGTGGACTTCCCTCACCAATAGGTCCCTGTATGAGCCCCTAGGGACACACAATTTGTTCCCCTTAAACATGTAACCTTCCTGCAGCTGATACTTGGTCTCTTTTACTCTAGGACTGTTCTGCAGGGTTAACCAATCCTCCATGAAATCAGGATCATCCTGGTACAGCTCCTTCATAAACTCAAAGCCTAGCACCCTTTGTTGGATTGTCACCAACATAGAATGTCTCCTAGACAAGGCATCTGCTACCACATTTGACTTACCTTCCTTGTATTTGCTTGAGAAGTTGAAGGACTGAAGGTATTCAACCCATTTTGCATGCCTTGCACTGAGCTTGTGTTGGCCATTTATGTATTTCAAGGCCTCATGATCAGAGTGAAGTACAAAAGGCTTGGGTTTAAGATAATGGCTCCAGTACATGAGGGCTCTCACCAAGGCATAAAACTCCTTGTCATATGTGGAGTAATTGAGCTTAGCCCCATTGAGCTTCTCACTGAAGAAGGCCACAGGATTCCTTCCTTGGATGAGTACTGCTCCAATCCCTACCCCACTTGCATCACACTCTACTTCGAATAGCTGATCAAAATCAGGTAGAGCTAGTATAGGTGCCTCACAAAGCTTCTTTTTGATGAGCTCAAAGGCTGCTTGTGCCTGTTCAGTCCACTTGAACTCACCCTTCTTCATCCCTTCTGTTACAGGCACCATGATAGTGCTGAATCCCTGTATGAACCTCCTATAGAAGGAGGCTAGGCCATGAAACCCCCTAACCTCAGTGATGTTCTTGGGAATAGGCCAAGACTTGATGGCTGCAATCTTCTCCTGATCCACAGATATGCCCTTGGCAGAGATGACATACCCCAAGAATTTAACCTCCTCAGCCATGAAAGTACACTTCTCCATTTTCCCAAAGAGCTTATGCTCTCTCAGTTTCAGAAACAACAACTTTAGATGGTTCAGATGTTCAGATTTGCCCTTACTATAGACCAGGATATCATCAAAGTACACCACAATGAACTGACCTATGAAAGGCCTTAAGACTTCAGTCATAAGTCTCATGAATGTACTAGGGGCATTGGAGAGACCAAATGGCATCACCAGCCATTCATAGAGCCCATGCTTGGTTTTAAATGCTGTTTTCCACTCATCCCCCTCCCTGATTCTCACCTGGTGGTAACCTTGCCTAAGATCTATCTTGGAGAATAGACTGGCTCCACTTAACTCATCCAACATGTCATCCAGCCTTGGGATGGGGAACCTGTACTTGACAGTGATATTGTTAATGGCCCTGCTGTCAATAAACATTCTCCATGAACCATCCTTCTTAGGAACTAGGAGGGCAGGCACTGCACAAGGACTCAAAGATTCCCTGACAAATCCCTTTGACATCAGCTCCTCCACCTGCCTCTGCAACTCTTGGGTGGACTTGGGGTCACTCCTGTATGCTGGCCTGTTAGGTAGCATGGCACCTGGAATGAGGTCTATCTGGTGCTCTATGCCCTTTAGGGGGGGAAGTCCTGATGGTAGTTCTTCTGGAAATACATCCTCATGCTCACTGATCAGCTCCTTTACCTCTGGGGGCACCTCAACTGGTTCCTCAACCTGTTTGGATAAGAGGAAATATACAGGTTGTTCTTGTTCCACCTCTCTGAGCATGGCTGCCTCTGTGAGGAAAAGAACCTCCTTGGATCCACTGGTACTAGGACTACCATAGTCCCTAGTGTTTGGGGGTAAAGGTGTCAGGACTATCCTTTGATTCCCATGTCTAAAAGTGTACACATTGCTCTTCCCTTTATGCAAGGCATCTTTATCAAACTCCCATGGTCTGCCCAGCAGTAAATGGCATGCATCCATAGGCACTACATCACAAGTCACCTCATCCTTGTAGGTGCCTCCAATAGAGAAGGACACTAAACATTGTTGATCAACCCTTACTTCAGCACCCTTGTTCAGCCATCTGAGTTTGTAAGGGTTGGGGTGGGGTTTGGTCTCCAAGTCAAGCTTGTTAACCAAGGTAACTGAGGCCACATTGGTGCAACTTCCCCCATCTATGATCACATTACAAACCCTCCCTTGAATAGTACACCTGCTCCTAAAGATTAGAGATCTCTGGTCTTCTTCTAGGGGTTGATGCTGAGAGTGCATAACCCTCCAAAGAACAAGGTTGTGACCAGTGTCTGGTGGGGCTACTACCAAAGGGGCATCACCTTCCTCTTCCTGTTCTCCTGTTCCCTCCTCCTGCTCATACTCAATGAGCCCTTCCTTCTCCCATTCCATGACTTCCACTGCTGTCAAGGCTCTTCTTGAGGGACAGTCTCTCTTAAAGTGGCCATAACCTTGACATTGATAACATTTTCTCTTCTCTTCTGAAGGGGTGAGGGTAGGTTGCTGACTTACAGGTGCCTTACCCTTGTCCAAGGGGTTCCTATTAAAAGTTATGGGAGTCCTAGGACCCTCCCCAATTCTGACCCCAGCATAAGGTTTAGTTATAGCAGGTTTGGTGAAAGACTTGGTTGTTTCCTTCCCCATTTTCTCAACCCTAAGGGATAGGTTAACCACATCTTCAAAGGACCATAGGGGCTGCATTCTAACCTTGTTAGCAATGCCTGGGCTTTGGCCTTCTAGGAATCTAGCAATCCTTTGTTCAGGTTTCTCTGTGATGTCACATTGAAGGGTAAGCTGCTCAAACTCTCTCAGATAAGACTCAACAGATTTTTCATTTTGTTTTAGTTTAGACAGCTTGATGAACAAATCCTGAGTATAATCCTTAGCAACAAACTTGTTCAACATTTTTTTCTTCAACTTAGACCAGGATTTGATGGGTTCCTTACCCTCCTTAGCCCTTAGACTCTTCATGGTTTCATACCACAGGGAAGCATACCCTTTCAATTTCAGAATAGCTACTTTAAAGGCTTTAGCATCATTGTATCCTTTGTATTCAAAGACTCTCTCTATATCCCTAAGCCATTCTAACAAATCATCAGGATTTAAGCTACCAGAAAACTCAGGAATGTCTACCTTGAGGTGTTTATCAGTGAGGCCATGCCCTGAAGCTCTGCTCCTTGTGGATTCATCTGAGTCTGAAGGTTCCTCCTCTTCAGGTGGTCTGACCCTGCCTCCTGGTGGACCTAGGCCTCTCCCACGACCTCTGCCTCTTCCTCCAGCAAATATTTGGTTGCCTATCACCTGATCCAAGGCTCTGGTTAGGGTGGTTACAACCCCAGCCAGGTCCTCCATCCTTGCTTCTACTCCTGCCAATCTCTCTTCACTCATTGGGCTATTTTTGTAGTTTTGAATGTAGTTTGGTTAAATGAACTCACAGTAGAAATAAACCTTAGCTCTGATAACCAATTTGAAACACCAAACTAGGGGCTAAGACAAGAATAGAAAACACACAACACAAGACAAGGACAAGATAGATAAAACCCTGTATTCAGGACTACCAAGACAAGCACAGATAGTTCTAAATGCAGTGAATCCCAAGCTAAACTCACCCACTAAGACAAGCACAAGTGAATGACCCTAACTCAGGCCAACAAACTAAGACTAGCACAAGTTTGTTGAGGGTTGAGAGCTAACCAAGGCTGGCACAGGGTAACAAAGAAAGAGTGAAAACTCTGGTTTTTATCATTCAGCATTCTGAGTTTCTTTCAAGGCAAAAGGCTCTTTATATAGAGCATTACAAAAGATCCTCACCATCCAACATAAGACTACATCTAAGGGCTTAAAGGACCCTTGAAATAACAACAAATGAGATACAAAAGTCTACTAGTAAGACGAGCAAAAACAGACTGCAACAACTTCAGAAAAAGCAACTGAAAAGTAAGTTTGTCTCCTTTCCTGAAATGGCATTGTTTGAGCAGTTTTCTTTGGGGTTGTTTTGGCTGTCTGGTGCTTCAAATGGAACCTTGAGAGGGACTTCTAAGCTCCTTCTAACGTCCTTATTAATACTACTAAGGGTCACACAAAAGTAAGATGCCTTTGTTCATCCATTGGTCTTGAAACCAGCCTGGCTCTCAAAGTGACTGTTAACTTGTGGGCTGTTTTACTTGAACTTCCAAGGATAATTTGGAAAACGTATCCTGGACTTTTTTGTAGCTAAGGACCTCAACTAGATGGGAAAAGAAGTTGGAGCCCTTGCTTGGACAATTGTTGTAGGATATGTGGCCTGGAACTGGTACTTGTGTCTGTGGAATCCTTCTGGCTGTTGTTGATTTGGGACCTTGTTACTCTGGTTGGCATGGCTTGTGTAGATGTTGTTGTTGCTTGATCATGAGCCTTTGATGGTGTCATAACTTGATTGTGTGTTGCTTGGACATGGTTACCTTTTGTTGCTTTTGAAAACTTAGTTGTTTGGACTTGATCTGCCTTAGACTGAACATGGGTGTCTTTGTTGGTTGTTGTCTGAACTGATCTTGCAGGATATCCATGGTCTTCTGCACCCCAAAATGTCCTGCTAGCCCATTAGAGTGGACTTCTCTCACCAATAGGTCCCTGTATGAGCCCCTAGGGACACACAATTTGTTCCCCTTAAACATGTAACCTTCCTGCAGCTGATACTTGGTCTCTTTTACTCTAGGACTGTTCTGCAGGGTTAACCAATCCTCCATGAAATCAGGATCATCCTGGTACAGCTCCTTCATAAACTCAAATCCTAGCACCCTTTGTTGGATTGTCACCAACATAGAATGTCTCTTAGACAAGGCATCTGCTACCACATTTGACTTACCTTCCTTGTATTTGCTTGAGAAGTTGAAGGACTGAAGGTATTCAACCCATTTTGCATGCCTTGCACTGAGCTTGTGTTGGCCATTTATGTATTTCAAGGCCTCATGATCAGAGTGAAGTACAAAAGGCTTGGGTTTAAGATAATGGCTCCAGTACATGAGGGCTCTCGCCAAGGCATAAAACTCCTTGTCATATGTGGAGTAATTGAGCTTAGCCCCATTGAGCTTCTCACTGAAGAAGGCCACAGGATTCCTTCCTTGGATGAGTACTGCTCCAATCCCTACCCCACTTGCATCACACTCTACTTCGAATAGCTGATCAAAATCAGGAAGAGCTAGTATAGGTGCCTCACAAAGCTTCTTTTTTATGAGCTCAAAGGCTGCTTGTGCCTGTTCAGTCCACTTGAACTCACCCTTCTTCATCCCTTCTGTTACAGGCACCATGATAGTGCTGAATCCCTGTATGAACCTCCTATAGAAGGAGGCTAGGCCATGAAAACCCCTAACCTCAGTGATGTTCTTGGGAATAGGCCAAGACTTGATGGCTGCAATCTTCTCCTGATCCACAGATATGCCCTTGGCAGAGATGACATACCCCAAGAATTTAACCTCCTCAGCCATGAAAGTACACTTCTCCATTTTCCCAAAGAGCTTATGCTCTCTCAGTTTCAGAAACAACAACTTTAGATGGTTCAGATGTTCAGATTTGCCCTTACTATAGACCAGGATATCATCAAAGTACACCACAATGAACTGACCTATGAAAGGCCTTAAGACTTCAGTCATAAGTCTCATGAATGTACTAGGGGCATTGGAGAGACCAAATGGCATCACCAGCCATTCATAGAGCCCATGCTTGGTTTTAAATGCTGTTTTCCACTCATCCCCCTCCCTGATTCTCACCTGGTGGTAACCTTGCCTAAGATCTATCTTGGAGAATAGACTGGCTCCACTTAACTCATCCAACATGTCATCCAGCCTTGGGATGGGGAACCTGTACTTGACAGTGATATTGCTAATGGCCCTGCTGTCAATACACATTCTCCATGAACCATCCTTCTTAGGAACTAGGAGGGCAGGCACTGCACAAGGACTCAAAGATTCCCTGACAAATCCCTTTGACATCAGCTCCTCCACCTGCCTCTGCAACTCTTGGGTGGACTTGGGGTCACTCCTGTATGCTGGCCTATTAGGTAGCATGGCACCTGGAATGAGGTCTATCTGGTGCTCTATGCCCCTTAGGGGGGGAAGTCCTGATGGTAGTTCTTCTGGAAATACATCCTCATGCTCACTGATCAGCTCCTTTACCTCTGGGGGCACCTCAACTGGTTCCTCAACCTGTTTGGATAAGAGGAAATATACAGGTTGTTCTTGTTCCACCTCTCTGAGCATGGTTACCTTTTTTACTTAAAAATTATAGTACGAGTAATATCTCGTGATTATAATGGACTAAAGATAGAATTTACATAAATTTATCGACCAGGAATTCTAAAAGTAGAATTAGCCAAGAAGTTGGCTTATCAATTTACAGAAATTGAGTCTTGGGATCATTTATATAATACTTGAGGGAGGTCAATTGTATAAATGCAAGAGTCTTCGCATTAATCGGTTTTGCATTAGACTTAATTAAAACGATGAAAATGCTTATTATGTTTTATCTCCTTTCTCGCAGTGTAGCATTCATTTATATCGATAAAACTGTTATAACAAATGACTGGACATACTGATGCCCCTATGCCAAGTGCCACGCTCGCACGCGAATCTTGGCTTAAGATGTTCATGGACAATATGAATCAGTACACGGGACTGAAGAATAACGGGTCCAACTTTGCGGACTGGGAGGCTTCATTACGGAATGCTGCCATAGCTTACGGTAAGCTCAAGTACTTGACTGAGCCACTACCACCTAACCCAGGCCCCAATGCAGGAGCTAATGAATCACTTGCTTATAGTGATTTCGTAATGGAGGTGGGTGCGATAGAGAACGTACTCATCTTTTCAATGGAATCCAATTTGCAAAGACGATTCATTGCCCAAGGTGCAAACAAGATTTTCACCACGCTCACTAACGAGTTCTCAAAAGCACCGTAGATCGTTATGTATGAGCTTACCACTCGCTTCTTTGAAGCGAAACTCCAGAAGGGCCAACCGGTTAGCCCACACATTCTCGATATGATCGAGAATCTCGAAAAACTGGGGGCACTTGATTGAAAAATCAAAGAGAGCGTGGTCATTGACCGCATGCTTCATTCACTTCATGATGGTTTTGCCCAATTCAGGGCAAATTACTATATGAATGATTTGAAGAGAAATCCTCATCAGCTACACTCACTTCTCATACAGACTGAGAAGGATCTGAAATTGAGTGGGAGCCTGAAGCAGGACGTTCTCATGATTGCAAACAAGGGTAAGGGTAAGGGCAAGGCTCAGGCCGACCTAGCTGTAGGGAAGCCGAAGTTCAAGAAGCCAGGAAAGGGCAAGAGTGGGCCTGGTGAGACTAGCAGTAGCTCACAAGGCAAGACAAAGAGCAAAGAAAACATGGAGTGCCACCATTGCCACAAGACTGGGCATTGGAGGCGGAACTGTCCCGTGTATGCTGAAGACGTAAAAGAAGGCCGCGTCACTCCTGTTGGTATGTCTTCTTTTATTCATATGATTGAGATTAACCATGCAAGTTTCGAAACTTGGGTACTTGATACTGGTTGTGGTTCTCATCTGTGTAATCATTTGCAGGGCCTAAGAAACATTAAAACTCTCGAAAAGGGTGATGTGGGCCTGCGAGTGGTGAATGGAGCAAGAGTAGCTTCCGTTTCAGTATGAACATATGTAATCCAACTCCCAAGTGGATTTGAGTTATTTTTAAATAACTGTTACTATGTACCCAGTTTATCTAAAAACATTATTTCAGTTTCCGTTCTCGATAAAAACGGTTTTTCATTTGTAATAAAGGATAATAGCTGTATTTTCTCTTTTAACGAAATGATTTATGGTAAAGCAGTTTCCATGAATGGGATTTATGTTTTAGATCAAACCACAGATATATTGCATGTGAGTAATAAAAAGGTAAAGGTTGGTGACAAAGATCAAACCTATCTATGGCATTGCCGTATGGGACACATAAATGAAAAACGCGTGAAAAAGCTCATTGATAATGGGACTATCTCCCCATTTGACTATGAATCTTTTGGCACGTGTGAATCATGTCTCATAGGCAAAATGACTCGAATTTCCTTCAAAGGTGTTGGAATGCGCGCTGCTGACCTATTAGGACTCATACATACTGATGTGTGTGGACCTATGTCAATCAACGCTAGAGATGGCTATAGATATTTTATCACTTTCACGGACGATTTGAGTAGATATGGATATGTCTACTTAATGAAGCACAAAAGTGAGTCCTTTGATAAGTTCAAGGAATACCAGAATAAGGTTGAAAACCAGCTGGGTAGAAAGATTAAAGCACTACGTTCAGATCGTGGTGGCAAATATCTTTCGAATGAGTTTGATCAACACCTTAAAAACTGTGGTGTAGTACTACAGTTAACTCCACCTGGAACACCTCAATTAAATGGTGTGTCCGAACGGAGAAATCGAACATTACTTGATATGGTTCGATCCATGATGAGTCACACGGTAGTGCCTGATTCATTGTGGGGCTATGCTCTTTTGTCGGCTGCTCTTATACTTAACCGAAGTCCGTCTAAAGCTGTTGACAAGACCCCATTTGAAATGTGGAAGGGAATAGTCCCTAACTTGTCCTTTATTCGGGTCTGGGGCTGCGAGGCTTATGCCAAGTGGAGACACAAGGATAAGCTCGGCCCGCGATCGGTCAAGACATACTTTATTGGTTATCCAAAAGGAATGATTGGTCATTACTTTTATTCGCCTAACGAACAACGTGTTTTTATTGCGGCTAGTGCGAAGTTTCTAGAGAAAGAGTTTCTCAAGAACAAGACGAGTGATAGAACCTTCGATCTGTCGGAGATTCAAGAACCAACAACCGAGCAACTGATGGAGGAAGATGTTCCTTCATCTTCTCTTGCGGTTAATATTCCTTAGGAACCTAGAAGGTCGGGTAGAGTCTCCATACCTCCAGACATATACATTGGTATGGTCGAAGAGAACGATAGAGACGATGTTTTGCTCCTAGAGAGTAACGAACCCGCTACCTATAAAGGAGCCATGACCTGTTCCGACTCAAAGCTATGGCTTGAGGCCATGCAATCCGAGATGGACTCTATGTATGAGAATGACGTATGGGATCTAGTTGATTTGCCTGATAAGATTCGGCCTCTTCAGTGCAAATGGCTTTACAAGATAAAGCATTCCGTAGAGGGACAGCCAGATACCTATACGGCACGACTAGTGGCAAAAGGTTTCACTCAAGTGCAAGGATTGCATTATGATGAAATTTTTGCACCTGTAGTCATGCTGCGTTCCATTCGGATAATCTTAGCGATTGCCGCTTTTCATGACTATGAAATTTGGCAGATGGACGTGAAAACCGCCTTCTTAAACGGTTATTTGGAGGAGGAGTTGTACATGGTACAACCCGAAGGTTTCATTGACCCTAAAAATCCTAAGAAAGTGTGCAAGCTTAAGCGTTCCATTTATGGACTTAAGCAAGCTTCTCGGAGTTGGAATCATCGTTTCGACCAAGTCATAAAAGAGAATGGTTTCACTCGATCGGTTGAGGAACCATGCTTATATGTCAAGTCGAGTGGGAGTAAAATCGTTTTCTTGATATTGTATGTCGATGACATACTCTTGATAGGGAATGATATTCCTCTCTTATCTTCGGTTAAGGTATGGTTAAAGAACCATTTCCAGATGAAAGATCTGGGCAAGGCATAGCGCATATTGGGAATCCGTATCTACTGAGATAGATCACGACGGATGTTATCACTCAGTCATGAGTCTTATATAGACAAGATTCTTGAAAGGTTCAGCATGACCAACTCCAAGAAGGGGTATCTTCCAATGACGTCTGGGATGCATTTGAGTAAAGCTCAGGCACCAAAGACATCTGAAGAGGTCGAGCGCATGAGTCGAATTCCTTATGCATCAGCTATAGGATCGATCATGTATGCCATGATATGCACACGTCCAGACGTGGTATATGCTTTGAGTATGACCAGTCGGTACCAAGGCAATCCAGGTGAAACATACTGGATGGCTGTTAAAAACATCCTTAAGTACCTACGGAGGACTAAGGATTGGGTATTGACTTGTGGAGGAGAGACTGAGCTTTGCGCAACCGGTTACGCAGATGCTAACTTCCAAATGGATCGCGATGACTCGAAATCTCAGTCTGGATTCGTATTTACTCTTAATAGCGCTACGGTCAGCTGGAAAAGCTCCAAGCAGAGTGTTATAGTAGATTCTACGACTGAGTCCGAGTACTATGCCGCTTCAGAGGCTGCAAAGGAAGCTATATGGATGCGTCAATTCTTACAAGGACTTGCCATAGTTCCTAGTTCGAATGACCCGATCACCATCAATTGTGATAATAGTGGTGCCATCTTCCAGGCTAAGGAGCCTAGGTCTAGAAACAAATATAGACATGTACTTCAAAAGGCTCACATGATCAGAGATTACGTGGAGCAAAAGGAGATAGTGATAGACAAGATTGCTACGGATGAAAACATAGCAGATCCTCTCACTAAACCGTTAAGACATGATAAACATGTAGGGCACGTTACTTCCATGGGAATTAAACGTGTTCCTGAGTTGTATTAGCTGTTTGTATGAATTAGATACATCTTTTTCATATACTAATAATAACTTCATCGTATTGTTTTCATATTTTGTTTTTCATGTGGATTGTATGGACAACATTGAACACCACAAAGTGAACTGAATAACATTATATGTGTTTTGGTCCGTAATCGCCTACATGAGCTGATAACTCTGGCTATTATATTGTTGAGTCGATTGATGGTGGGTTCAACGAGCCATAAGTCAAACTGTTGACTGATCGATCACAAATACGAGTTATAAGGATACCTCGTAGGACATTGTAATTCAGTGACGACGTTATGGAGTCCTAAATGTTTAACAACATTCGGTGCCAGGTCGTGGATAGGACGTCCATAGTGTTCCTAGAGTCGATTCTTTTGACTATCGACTGTCTCTTGAGATTAAGGCAGTTTTTGGGTGACTTTGGTTTCTTTCTCACGGTCGACCGTAACAGGAGGCCAAGCAGATTTTTACTGGGTCATTTCATACTGTGCTTACATCTGCAGGATTCGAGTTGAGGAAAATATCCAACCCTTTATCAGGTTTTGTTATTTCTCAGGGCCACTCGAGGAGTAGTAACTGAAATGCATGGCCATGCTCGAATAATGATTCGTTTATCAGTTGAGTTACTCTCTAGTCGGGAAAACCACTCTTGATACTGATCACTTGTAAAATACGACCTTTGTGAATGCGGACTTTGCAAATTGTTTTACATTGAGTGGGAGAAATTTAAGGATATGAGAATCGGTTATCGCACATACACTTGTAAGGACAAGTGGGAGATTGTTGGAGCTAGTGTCCTCCACAGTTAGTGTGATAACAGCTAAGGTTCACAGGGTATACTTTGTATTATAATCAGTTGATTAACGTTTATCGATAACGGTTGGCTTGCTAGATAAGTTTGACGTTATTGTCATACAGATGGCGGTGATCAACTGATCCCTAAAAGTCACACCTAAAGGATGTGTTTGAGAGATGTGATTATTTGAGAAAATAATCATATTGATGCCTTATTAAATGACTAAAAGGTTAGTCGATGTTTTTGACTAAAAGGTTAGTCAATGTGATGATGATACGATTATTTAATAACGATTAAATAATGTTAGCTGGTAATTGAATATAAAATGTTATATTTAATCAATGTATATAATGTTGGTCTAAACTAAATGTAAACTGTTATATTTAAGTTGGCGGATATGTATTACACGATATTATTATAGTGTATTGGTCCGGCATTACTCGGTTTATGTGACGGTCCATTACTAGTAATAATTAGAATACATATTGCATTATGTATATATTAAAATGAGATGCTAACTACCTAATAGAGGTTGAGTTAAAGAAGGAAACTAGGTTTTTTCCTTCTCTCCTCTTGATCTCACGACACATATAGGGAGAAAAATAAGTTTTTCTATTAACCCTAATTGACTCCAAAAGTGACGGCACACACAAGTGAAGAAGAGAAGAAAAATTCGGATTTTGATCTCTCTCTTTCATCTTCATATTCATCATCATTTATACACACAAAATTAGAAGTAAATTTTGGGTATTCGTTCTAGCACGACGAAGGCATTTCTTGAACCATCTTGGGTGTATCGATTAGGAGAATACCTACTTTGGTATTTGTTCTTAGGCCTTTTACTAGGACCGAAGGTTATTTCTTAATCTCTTGTTTATATTATGCAATTTCATTTATGACTAGAAATTCATATAGTTATAATTTCATTATAATCCGAAAATGTTAAAGGGAAGTATACCGATATTTCCCACACGGATGTGGTGGTTCTTCAACAAATTCAATGCGGACCCTTATCTTTTTTTTTTCAGTATGTTATTACAAATTATATCCCTCTATTGGAGACGTTCCAATGAGGTTATATTTATTCTATGTCTTTCCTTGTGGTACTTATTGTCTTAGTCTAATAATTACTCCTCTTGGGAGAAGCGTTACTCTACTCCTTTAGGCGTTATTGTTTATCTTCTATGGAATAAGGGCCTGTAAAAGGCGTTATTACTTAACGCTTTGACACTCATGCATGTTTGTTTTATCATGAATGCTCATTCGAGGTCTTTGGTTGGAGGGAGCTCTTTGTCTTTTCTTATCAGATTACTCGGCTTCTTGGCTTGGTCTTTGGAGTTTAGGGATCGATCACCATAGTGTAGGAGAATTTTCTCCACTAATGGCAAGCTTGTTCGGCTCGCTCTCCCTGTTTTCTTTCTACGCACTTGTGGCGTTAGTGCACATGGTGCGGTTCGTTAGCGTATGGGAGTTGTTAGTAATACTGATGTTTTGGATGATATTGCTCGCATGCGATGTACTTTCTTT
Organism: Heliosperma pusillum; assembly: GCA_022085475.1. Lineage (NCBI taxonomy): Eukaryota > Viridiplantae > Streptophyta > Magnoliopsida > Caryophyllales > Caryophyllaceae > Heliosperma > Heliosperma pusillum. The sequence continues at coordinate 51,790 of JAIUZE010046412.1, forward strand.
CACGAGTATGCTGAGGATACCACTCGTAGCACGGGTCATATAGTGACGCTAGTTTAGTAGGCTTATTGTTTGTTTTAATGTTGTATTCCTCTGGATGTAACTCTGGCCTCCAAAGATAAAACAGTCTGTAGTTACGTCTTTTTACCGCTGCCAAAAAAAATCATCCTACATTATAATAGTACACAAACTCTCTTATTATTACCCACTAATTACCATATTATACATACTAATTGCTAATTAAACACCTAATAAGAAACCCCTAAAATTTAGGATTCAAAAGACTAGATAAGGGTAGATCTCAACCTAATAACAAACATAATCATAAATCTCATACTAATTACTCTAAACCCTAATTTAAAAGGCGAAGAAAGACAATTAAAGGATAAGAGATAAGGATATCATACCAAATGAATAACAAACAGATCCAAGAATAACAATATACTCAAAAAATTCTAAAAGAAGTGATTAAGAAGAGGTTTAGAGAGGTGATGAGGAGTTTAGAGAGAGGTTAGAGACGTACTAGGTTACTAAAAGGAGAATGAAAGAGTAAGGAAGAAATAGGGTTTGTATTATATTAAACCCAAAAGGTTAGGCGGAGAAAACAAGAAATGTTGAATCCGACACATACTCGGTCCGGGAACAGATTAAATCGGTCGAGTAATAGACCAACTCAGTCGAGTAATAGACCAACTCGGTCGAGTAACAGCGCACTTCTCAATAATGACCACATTTCGTAAAAGAGTCATATCTCACTCGTTGGCCGGTCGATTAGGGCGAGTGACCTATCGTTAGAATCGTAAGAGGACAAGGTATCACCTCCAATTGAATTATTATCATTTTCATGTCTATATCTCAAGTTATGACTATTTAAATACGGCTCTTTTATAGACGGACATTATAACAACTCCACTAAGTCCAGTATATGATATACTTGGTCTACTTATAGTCATACCTCACTCCCGAGTAGACGCATAAAACCCGAGGGTCCTCTCATGCATCCTAAGGTTCCTTTACGGTCCCAAAATATCCGGGAATTACATATGACATGCGTATAAATGAGTTGGTTATGGCGGTTAGATTTTAGAAAAGGTTGCATATCGACATAATCAAAAGGATGAGTTCCGGTACTCTCACTGGTGTGAAAGAAGTTTAAAACCATGCGGGGAAAGGGGAGATGATCGTCACCATGACCAAGGATTTAGAAGAGGGAAAGTGAAGGACGAGGTTAGAGTTCAAAAAAGGGAAGGATTCTCGCAAGCCCTGACTTTCTCCGGTGGTGGCAGTGGAGGGTGTTCTCGGTTTGGAAGAGGAATTGGTGGATCCTTCGGGAGTCCTTATATTGCGGTGGGGATTCAATGCTATAGAATTGAAAGATTTGGTCATAAAAGGAATGAATCTACAATAAATGTTTCATCAATGATATCATCTTCTTTCAACCAAGCTAGTTCATATCATGGAGGAGGCCAAGGTGGAGGAGGAAACTGTGGAGCTAGGAGCAATCAAGGGAGGCAATTCAATCAAGGGGCTTTAATCGCTCCAATTCTTTCAACCGTCCAACCCAAAGTAGAGCAAGAAGGACGGAGGCAAGTGTTTCTAAGAGCACGGTCCAAGGTGGGCCAAAGCAGAGCGGGAAACTATTTATGATGAACAAGGAGGAAGCGGTAGGAGATACCCAAGTTGTCACAGGTACATATCTTAAGAATGATCATTCTTCCTTGGTTTTATTTGACTCAGGTGACATCCATTCATTTGTGGCCAAAGAGCATGTGGAGACCTTAGGATTGGGGGTTGGGGTGGGGGGGTGAACCCATATGCGATAATGTCTTTATTACGTCGGGTGAGTCTTTGTCTTGTGGCAAGTTGTATAGAGATGTGTCCTTGATAATTGGTGGAGTCAATTTTCCTATTAATTTGCTAGAATTTCCTTTGAATGGTTTTAGACTACAATTAGGATGGATTGGATGGGTAAATATAATGATTCCATAGATTGCGACCTTGGGAAGGTGTCTCTTAGAAAGCCGAAGGGAGTAAGAGTGTCTTATCGTGGTGGTGTTGTGAGGTTGGGAGTTAAGCTCATAGCGGCTATGACCCTCAAGAGTCTCTTGAGGAAAAGGTATTCTTTGGTGTTGTATCAGATTCATGACACTAGAGTGGAAGATCTTACGTAGGGCAATATTCCTATTGTTAAGGAGTTCGCCGATGTATTTCCGGAGGAGATTCCAGGTTTACCTCCCAATATGGATGTTGACTTTGGGATCGAGTTGAAGCCGAGGCTGGGGCCTATATCCAAGGCACCATACCGTATGGGGCCTAAGGAGTTAGAGAAATTGAATAATCAATTAGTTGAAATTTTGGAGAAGGATGGTAGTATGCGGTTATCCATTGATTACCGGGAGCTTAATAAGGTGACGGTGCATAATCGTAGTCCTTTGCTGATAATTGTTGATCTTTTCGATCAGCTTAATGGAGCGGATGTCTTCTCAAAGATTGACCTTTGATAAGGTTATCATCAGTTGCGGATAAAAGATAAGGACATTCTGAAGAAGACGTTCCGGACCCTCTATGATCATTATGAGTTCACGCTCATGCCATTAGGTCTTACCAATGCCCTAGTTGTTTTTATGGATCTCATTAATCGTGTCTTTAGCCCCCACCTCGATATATTCGTGGTAGAGTTTATAAATGATATTCTTATTTATTCGAAGACTCGGGTGGAGCATGTAGAGCATCTTCGGGTTGTGCTGCAGACCTTGAGCGATAACCAGTTATATGGTAAACACTCCAAATGCGAGTTTTGGTTTGAGAAGGTTGTTTTTCTTGGCCATGTAGTATCAAAGGATGGGGTATCTGTGGATCCTAGCAAGATAGAAGTCGTTTATAGGTGGGTTGCACCAAAGAATATGGCGGTGGTTATAAGTTTTCTTGGGCTAGCGGGGTATTATAAAATTTTTGTGAAGGATTTCTCCAAGATTGCAAGACCGATGGCGGTGTTGATGAGGAATGAGAATCTTTTCAAATGGGATGTGGGGTGTGAGTCGGCGTTCCTTACTCTCAAGGAGCGGATGACCACAGTCCTTGTGCTTGCTCTATCGGTTGGAATTGAACATTTTGAAGTCTACACCGATGCTTCGATGAATGGTCATGGTATTGTGCTTCAGCAAACGGGAAAAGAGATTGCTTATGCTTCTTGTCACTTGAAGCCTTATGAAGAGAATTATCCTACCCATGATTTGGAGCTTGGTGCGGTGGTGTTCCCTTTGAAGATTTTGCGTCATTATTTTTAGGGTTTTTTGTCGGAAGATACCTAACATTTAGGTCACTTTGCACCAAGGTACTTAACATTATTTTTTTGCCTAAAAGTACCTAAAGTTTATTTGACATTTGTTATGAAATACCAATAAACGTTTTCCCTAAAAAAAATTGACTTTGACGTTTGACTTGACGGAATAATGTGATTTTTTTTTAATTCTCTTATTGATCGCTTTCTTTAAAGCCAATTAATCACATAATTTAACTATTTTTTTCCCTTCCCTCCAAGTATGTCACCGTACATATCAATTTCCAAATATCAAGAGGATAAAGATAAATCTAGTGCATGATGTTTAAAATGCTTGCTAATTATAATGATACGATTTTAATTTTAAAAAACTCCCTCTTTTTAGGTCAAGTCTAGATGAAATCTTGACGTTTTTTTATGGCATTCGTTAGCTGGTACTTGTTAACAAAGAAAATATAAGCATTAGGTACTTTTGGACAAAAAAAGTAATGTTAGGTTCCTGCGTGCAAAGTGACCTAAATGTTAGGTACCTTCTGAAAAAAAACCCTTATTTTAACGAAGCGACCATTAAGGTGTTTTCGGATCATAAGAGTCTATAGTATAGTTTTTAACCAAAGGGAGCTTAATATGCGTCAAATAAGTTGGATAGAGCTTATTGATAATTACAGTATAGAGATCGTGTATCATGAAGGGAAGGCGAACGTGGTAGCGGATGCGTTGAGCCGGAAGCCGGTATATTCTCTACGTACGGCTTTATCCTTGATGAAGATGAGAGAAGAGGTGAAGGATATGGCTATCTTCGTGATTAGGAAGGGACGAGAGATGGGTGGCTTGCTGTTCGAGCCGGACATTTATGAAGAAATTTGAGCCAAGCAAGTTCTTGATCCAAAGATTGCGGGATGGAAGGAAGATGTTGAGAAGGGTAAAGCTTCGAGATTTTAGATTCATGAGGATGTTAGCTTGATTTTTGATGGTAAATTGTGTGTGCCTTGTGATAATAAAGTGAAGGAGAGGATTTTGAAGGAAGCTCATTGTTCTTCTTATTCCATTCACCCCGAGGGTGATAAGCTCTATAAGGATTTGAAGAAGACCTTTTGGTGGCCGGGATGAAGAAGGTGGTGGTGGTGGAGTTTGTTGCTAGATGACTCACATGTCAAAAGGTGAATATCGAGCATAGAAGACCTCAAGGTAAAGTTCAACCGCTTGATGTACCTGTGTGGAAGTGGGAACATTCCTCCTAGAGTAGCTGTAAATACAAATAACAGAAACTTTGTGATAGCCATTTATGTACATTCAATGTAGTTTACGGATAGAGTAATACATAGAGTTGAACATTCAATCTTAATGGATTTTGTTGTTGGTTTTCCAAGGATCTCGAAGGAAAATAATATGATTTGGGTGAGCGTCGATATATTAACCAAGTCCGCACATTTTGTGCCAATGAAGAATACGTTGAGTAAAGTGGAGCTAGCGAATGACCATCGTCGTCATATTCTCAAGTTGCATAAAGTTCCAAAAGATATTGTGTCCGATCGAGATGCAAGATTTATTTCAAGATTTTGGGTGGAGCTTCAAGATTCTTTGAGTACCAACTCGAAGATGAGAACGACTTTCTTCCAGATACGAATGGGCAGACGAAGCGGACTATTCAGACTCTGGAGGACCTTTTTTGTTCGTGTGCCTTAGAATATGGAGGTTTGTGGGAGGATTAGCTAAATTTGATGGAATTCTCATATAATAATAGTTTTCGTGCTAGTATTGGCGTGGCTTCGTTTGAGGCATTATATAAAAAAAAATGAAGGAGTCCGATATGTTGGGATAATATCTCTGAGAAGGTGAAGTTGGGATAAGAGATGATTAACTAGATGGTTGAACAAGTCAAAAGGATTCGTTTGAAGATGAAAGCGGCTTAAGAACGGCAAAAGATTTATGTCGATCTTCGATGTTGTAATATTGATGCAGGAGCATACTTAGAGCAAGCTAACGAAGTTCTCATAAATCGAAATGTGGCTCAACTGATGAACGGGTTCGAGTTTGGTTCAAGCTATGTCACAATGATGAAATGGGAGAGCAATGATGGAAAAGGCATGGTTACCAATACCGTGTAGAAAACACGGATTCCTAAATCGTGTAGTAGAGATACAGTTTCCTAATTGTGTCAGATTAATTAGTTAGTAATATTATTATTTACTGTTCGAATAAAGTTAGGAAAGATCTGTTATTTCCTAATCCTAGTTTAGTTAAGCTAGCTTAAATCAGGATATTATATTGTTATTAGGAAAGATTGCTACCTTGCTATTCAAGCATGGTTAGGGTTAGCTAGTTATTATAAATAAGGATCAGTTGGACCTTATTTTTCGGATTATTCCAGTTATTCAATAAAGTTTCTGCGTTAGAACTTTGCCTAGTTAAACTTGCGAGTTTAATTAATTTAATCTTTCTTGCGAGGTCAATTTCTTGTGTGTCAACTGATATCCTAGTGAGGTTAGAACGGGATTCATGTACTGTCCAGTTCTTATTACTTTGATTCGAAAATTCTATCAGTTTCACACAAAATCACGTTACAATTATAACACACAACTATTCCGCTGCGATTCTAAATAAATAATTTCGTTCGTTCAAATACTACCTATTTTACATCAAATTGGTTATCAGAGCTCGGTTTAAGATCTATTTCTTAATACTTCTGTCTTGGGTAACACGCTACCATGGGAGAGAAACCTGGAAACAGTGGCAACGATGTGCCTTAGAATTGGCAAGAAGGGCATGATTCTTTAAAATAAGAGATGGCTAAGATGTCTTATGTTTTAAAGAGTATAGCAGCTACATTGGCGAGACAGGAAAAGAAGAATATTCGTATCGATGTTCGCAGTGTAGAGGACGAATCTGAGGAGGAAGACCATCCCAGACACCGTAAGAAAGACAAAAAACGATGATGATTGAGGCTTAAAAGTTGATATTCCAGACTTTGAAGGCGAGATGGATCCGGAGAAATTCCTAGATTGGGTAAGACAAGCTTAAAGGGTCTTTGAGTACAAGGAATATGACGATAAGAAGCAGTTCAAAGTTGCAATCTTGAAGCTTACAAAGTATGCATCGTTGTGGTATGAGAATTTAAAGAAACAAACGAGGAAAGAAGGTACGACAAAGATTGAATCTTGGATCAAATTGAAGAAGCATCTCCTGAAACGGTTCTTACCAAAAGATTATGAGCAAGATAACTACTTAAAACTTCAATCTTTGGCCCAAGAAACCATGTCCGTGGTTGATTACATCAAGGAATTCGAGAAAATGTCGATTGTATGCGATGCAAGGCAACCCACAAAATTTGCAATCTTATTATTGATAGTGGTTCTTGTACTAATGTAGTAGCTAGGGATTTGGTTGATGAGCTTAAACTAAAAACAAGAGACCGAGATAGACCATATAAGCTACATTGGTTGAATGGGGATAACGGGATTCAGGTGAGGAAGCAAGCACTGGTTTCATTGAACCTAGGACCCTATAATGACGAGATATGGTGTGATGTGATTCCAGTGAGTGCGTGCCACATTCTATTAGGCATGCCATGGCAATTCGATCGAAGGGTTGAACATGTTGGGAGAACTAATGTATATAGTGTGATGAAGGGTAATGTCACTTATAATCTGAAACCTATGTCACCGAATAATATTAGAGAGGCTAAATTAAAGAAGGGGAGTATGTTTATGGAGGTTGGGGAAGTACAGGAGGCTCTAGCTCGTGGAGAACAAACTTATATGCTGGTTGTTCTAGATGTGGAGTGCATTAATGCAAGTAATAGACGTGGAGTACAGGGGCTGTTAAAGGAGTTTCGTGATGTATTTCCGGATGAACTACCAAAGGGACTACCTACATTGCGTGGCATTGAACACCAAATAGATCTGATTCCAGGGGCGGCATTGCCTAATAAGCCGGCCTATCGTTGTAATCAAGAAGAAGAAATGGAATTACAGAAACAAGTTCAAGAATTGATTGATCGTGGGTATATACAAGAAAGCTTGAGTCCGTGTGCAGTACCTGCATTATTAGTGCCTAAAAAGGAAGGAACTTGGAGAATGTGTATTGATAGTAGAGCGGTAAATAACATTAGAATCAAATATCACTTTCCTATGCCTAGACTTGACGATATGTTTGATGAACTTTTTGGTTCTTGTGTGTTTTCAAAATGGGATTTGAGAAGTGGTTATCATCAAATGAGAATTCGAGAGGGAGAAGAATCGAAGACGGCTTTTAAAACGAAACATGGCTTATATGAATGGCTCGTGATGCCATTTGGCTTGTGCAATGGGCCTAACTCGTTTATGCGGTTGATGAATGAAGTGTTGAGGCCGTTCCTTAACAAATTCGTGGTTGTATATCTCGATGATATTCTGGTTTATAGCAAGGATGAGGAAGAGCACAAGCAACATCTTCGTGCTATTCTTGATATGATGCGAAACATAAGTTGTATGGTAAGCTCGAAAAATGCACATTTATGGTTTCGAGTGTTGTGTTTCTTGGTTATGTTTTGGCAAAAGACGGAGTAAGTATTGACCCATCTAAGGTCGAACCTATACCAGCCTGGCCAGTACCTAAGTCTACTACGGAAGTGCAAAGCTTTCATGGTTTGGCGTCATTTTATAAGCATTCATCCAGAGGTTTAGTTCAATTATGTCTCCAATTACAGAGCTAATTAAAAGGGGAGAATTCTTTTAGACTTCGAGTGGTCAAAAGGCGTTTGATGAAGTGAAGAAGAAGTTGTGTTCTTAACCTGTTTTAGCACTACCCGACTTTGATAAGTTGTTTGAAGTTGAATGCGATGCGAGTGGTGTTGGAATTGGTGTTGTGTTGGTGCAAGAGAAGTGGCCTATTGCTAATTTCAGTGAAATGTTGAATGGGGCCAAGTTAAACTACTCAACTTACGACATGGAGTTTTATGCAATCGTGAGGGCATTGGACCATTGGAGTCATTACCTACGTCCAAAACCATTTATATTACATTCTGATCATGAAGCTACACGGACAACATAAGTTAGATCCACAAAATGCTAAATGGGTTGAGTTTCTTCAATCGGGGTTTACCTTTTCATCTAAATACAAGACGGGAACCTCAAACATAGTTGCTGATGCGTTGTCCCGAAGACATTCGTTGTTGATTGAACTAGATGCAATAATACTCGAGTTTGAGCATATAAAGGAGTTATACAAATCTGATCCGGAGTTCTCAAAAGAGGTAAGCAAACCAACGAGATTGTATTCTATTCGAGATGGTTATCTATTTAGAGGTAATCGTTTATGTATTCCAAATGGTTCCATTCGAGAATTGTTGGTGCGTGAGGCTCATGGAGGAGCTATTGCTGGAGACTTTGGTGTAAAAAAGACAAAGCATATTATGAGTGAGCACTTATCTTGGCCGAGAATGAACAAAGATGTATAAGAGATTGTATCCAGGTGTGTGGTATGTCAGAAGGCTAAACGTTCGTTCAATAAAGTGCTATATACACCACTGCCCGTACTTACTCAACCATGGAACCAGGTTAGCATGGACTTTATCATAGGGTTTCCGAAGACTAAAAGAGGACGGTACTCTATTATGGTGGTTGTTGATCGGTTTTCTAAGATGGCACATTTCATTCAATGCCATAAAACTGATGATGCATCAAAGGTGGCGAATTTATATTATAGGGAGATTGTTAGATTACATGGAATACCTCTTACAATTGTCTCTGATCGTGATGTTAAGTTCCTAAGTTATTTCCGGAAGACATTGTGGCGTTTAATAGGAACTAAACTACTCTTCATTAGTTCACACCATCCACAAACAGATGGTCAGACCGAAGTTACAAATCGAACATTAGGAAGCTTGTTGCGTGGATTAGTAAGTAAAAGCACTAAGGATTGGGACATTAAGCTCGCTCATGCTGAGTTCGCTTATAATCGCACTCCATCGATGACTACAGGAAGAGCTCCATTTGAGATTGTCTATGGTGTAAATCCATACTTGCCTATTGATCTTATTCCAATTCCAAAGAAAGATATAATGCGTTTCTAAGCTAAGGAATGAGAAGCAGCATTTCTACGAGTTTGTGGGCAAGTTAGGGCTCAGATTGAGAAAGTAAATACCAAATATAAAGACAAAGCATATAACCATCGAAATCAGCCTATCTTCAAAGTTGGTGATCTTGTATGGTTGCATTTGAAAAAAGAACGATTTCCATTCAAACGAAAGAATAAACTAATGCAAAGAGCAGATGGTCCGTTCAAAGTGCTTGAATGTTATGGAACGAGTGCATATAAACTAGACTTGCCAAGTGAATACAGAGGAGTCAGCGCAACATTTAATGTAAGAGATTTGTCACCATACTTAGAGGATGGAGATTTGAGGGCAAATTCTCAAAAAGAAGGAGAGAATGATGTAGGAGCATACTTAGAGAAAGCTAACGAAGTTCTCATAAGTCGAAATGTGGCTCAATTGATTAAAGGGTTCGAGTTTGGTTCAAGCTATGTTACAATGCTGAAATGGGAGAGCAATGAAGGAGAAGGCATGGTTACTAATATCGTGTAGAAAACACGGTTTCCTAAACCGTGTAGTAGAGATACAGTTTCCTAAACTGTGTCAGATTAATTAGCTAGTAATATTATTATTTACTGTTTCGAATAAAGTTAGGGAAACTATGTTATTTCCTAATCCTAGTTTAGTTAAGTTATCTTAAATCATGTTATTATATTGTTATTAGGAAAGATTACTACCTTGCTCTTCAAGCATGGTTAGGATTAGCTAGTTATTATAAATAAGGATCAATTGTGACCTTATTTTTCAGATTATTCTAGTTATTCAATAAAGTTTCTGCGTTAGAACTTTGCCTAGTTAAACTTGCGAGTTTAATTAATTTAATCTTCCTTGCCAGGTCGATTTCTTGTGTGTCAAGAGATATCCTTGCGAGTTTAGAATGAGATTCACGTACTGTCCAGTTCTTATTACTTTGATTCGAAAATTCTACCAGTTTCACACAAATTCACGTTACAATTATAACACAAATACAACTATTCCGCTGCGATTCTAAATAAATAATTTCGTTTGTTCAAATACTACCTATTTTACAATAGATATCGAGTTCGAGGTTGGTGATAACGTGTTGTTGAAGGTGTCACCGTTACGTGGGGTGATGAGATTCCGAAAGAGAGGTAAGTTGAGCCCTAAGTATTTGGACCGCTTGAGATTCTTGATCGTGTGGGTGAAGTTGCTAATCGTCTTGATCTGCCTTTTGCGCTTGAAAAAGTTCATAATGTAATTCATGAATCCCAATTGAGAAAGTATGTGAATGATATGTCTCATGTTCTTGTTGCCGATGCCATTGAAGTAGATGAAGCCCTTACCTATGAAGCGGTGAGTCAGAAGATTCTCAATAACAAAGTTCGAAAAATCCCGGAGAGAAAAAACGAAGTTAGTGAAAGTATTATGGTCCAGTCATAATGTTGAAGAAGCGACTTGGGAGACCGAATATTCGATGAGGGAGCGCTATCCTTATCTTTTCGGGATATGTTTGGTTACGGGGGCGTAACCTTAAGCGGGGTGGGAGATAAGGTCGTTGTTTAAATTTTGCTTTAGTTTCATTTATATCCGATCTTTTGGTATTGTTGTGTTGTTGTTCGCGTTCGGGTTTTGGTTGCGTTGCGACGTTTTTGGTTAGTGTTTTGAGATACTGTGGTTGGGAGGTGTTGATGCGGTGGTTGTAGCGGTGTTGGTTGATTCTTTATTGTGTGAACTTCGAGGACGAAATTCTATTTAAGGGGGGAAGATATTAATACCTCGGGTATTACTAAGTCAAGTGTTGAGGGAACTCGGCCGGGTTGGTGTGTCACTCGGTCGAGTAGTGTAACTACTCGGTTGAGTAGGTTGGACTCGGTCGAGTGAGGTTCACTCGGCCGAGTGGTAAGTTTGATAGAGACCCTGTTTGTTTGCACTCGGTCGAGTTTCTATGCACTCGACCGAGTGTGTGTCACTCAACCGAGTGGCTTTTCACTCGGTCTAGTAATAGACGTAACCCTATGTATGTGATTCTGTTCTCCACGTGGGTCCTATCTCAGTATAAAAGGATTTTCTCTCTCTCGTTTCCTCATAAATCTCCACTAGTATCATAAACTCTCATCAAAACCTTTAATATCTCTCATATCTTTTCCAAGATTTTTAAGTAATATTCATCTTGAATCTTGTGATTTCATCTTAATCATCTTTTATGTACGGAGTGTAATCTTGAGTAATTAGTATGTAGTTAGTGATTTTATTGATAGTAAGAATGAGATTTTTAGAATGGATTATTATGATTATATTGAGATTAGGTTAATGATGATAGCATAGAATTTGGGGGGGGGGGATTAGATTTGTTGATGGAATTGATATTGTTTGACCTAGAAATTGGGAAAAATTGTTGTAGATTGTAGTTTATTGATTATTAGTATGAGATTAGAGTTATAGAGACCTAGATTGTGATTATTGACCTTGTGGATGATAGAATTGGGTGAAATAGTGATGATGATAATTAGTCTTATTTCAAAAGACATGGTAGAATCTAGTAGTAATTGTTATTATTATGATATTGTTGGTGGCGACTTTGTAGAAGTGGAATTATAGCTTTGCTTGTGCTTGGTTATCGAGTTGATTTGCTTCAAGGTAGGTTAATTAATCATCCTCCATTTATGTGTATGTGATTGATGGTCTGGACTGTGATATGCTATTGACATGTTGATTGGTGTTTGGATGTGTGATTGTGATTGTGATACGTTTGGTGTTTGGATTGGTTTTTTATATGGAGCTGTTGTGGGAACCGGCTCCATAGACTGTGTGGGTCACTCTTCATGGTTACACATTGGAAGACCCAGTGCACGTGGTTATGACTTGGGTCTAGGGGTGACCTGTAGTGGTAGGTCCCATTGTGTCTAAGGCGTGCCCTGGACACGGCGGTGTGCTATTTGATGGCACCGTGATTGGTGCACGGTGTGCATTTCATGGCAATATGGTGCGCTACTTTATGGCACCGATATGTGCGATGATGATATTCTGATTCCTTGGATGTTGATTATGTACAGTAAACTGACCGGTTTATTGTTTAAATACCATGACCCATACGACATTTCCGGCGTATGGCGTGTAGGTGTTGAGAAGGTTTGATGATGATATACTATGATGCTAGTGTGGGCTTGCATGGGGATTCACCGACGTGGCTTAGTATCTTGTTTAGCTTATCTAGTATTTTGAGTTGGACTTGAGTTGTAGTTTAGAACTTGGAGTTGTATTTGTCTTTGAACCTTGTTTTTGTGTTGACCATGTTGACTTCCGCTTTACTTTTGAAATGATAATAGTTGTTGAAACTCTTTTTGGTACATCTTACCACCGGAGCGAAGCAACTCACCATGCTTAGAAGGTTTTGCGTAAAGGCCATGGGTATGGCGGGGTGTTATACGCACAATTTGGTGAATAGACAACCAGCCGGTGGCTAGACTACCGGTAGACCGGCTGGTTGCTACTCTATGCCTTTTGCGAGAACGGAGGACACATGGGATTGGCCGGCTAGAATCCATCCACCAGTCAGTCGACCGGTGTCTAGTCTACAGGTTAGGGACCTCGCAGAGTTTTTCGCGGCTCCATGGAAGGAAAGGAGGATGAAGGTGAGAGCATGGACCACCGCCCTCTTCCTCTGCCTTCAGTCACGACCCTGCGTTTTCATCGCGTCCTGAGTCAAATCCTGCTTTATTAGTTCAATTTCCAATAAAGAATCAATGAAAATAGGAAAGATAGAGATACAAGCAAAAATATAATAGAAGTCGTCTATAATTAGTATATTTAATGCATAAATTGAGACTCGGGAAAGGGGAAAATTCAACCCAATATACGCTGAGGAGGTCCAAAGACTCGAAAGTGTATGAACAATTAACGATTTACATTTATATCGTTAGGTACAATTTATAAGCATTAATATAGATAGATTCTTCTTAAACACGATCAACAAGAGAATGAAATGACGCACAAATTGTAACACCCGCAAATGTACCCTATTTTTATATTAAAAATATTATACGGATACTTTTCAGCGAAATTTTGGATTTAGTCTAGAACTTAGATTCCGTGTATAATTTAGCAAATCCGAGTTCGTTTTCGGACTTTACTCGAAATTCCGTGTGAGTTACGCCGTACGGCGCTTTTGGGGCTTTTTCCCCATATTCTTCCACTCACCTTATAACTCCCCTTATAAACCCTAACTCCCTCACTCACTTTTCCACTCAACTTCTTCATCACCAAGTAACCAAAAACCCTAAACCCCATCATTGATCAATCTCAAACTCCTCACTATTCATCCATTTCTTACTCAAATCCGTTTATTTTCGTCATATTCTTCCCCTCTTGTCGTCCTCTATCTTGTTTGGTAATAAAATTACCGTCTTTCTCATTTTCAATTTATCCGTCTTTCTCAAAGGTGAATTATATTCATCTTTCGTTGTCTTTTTGTAGGTGGAGACCTTCAAGACCCCGACAAAGACTACTACCTAGTGGAGGAGGACCTAGACGTCGATTGAAGACGCAAAAAAGTAACGGTGAAGGGTTACTCGATATCATTACGTGTTTTTACATGCTTTGGATGATGTTTACTAATTGTCTAGTGACGATTACTAGGTATTTAATGTGTTTAAACAATAGTGAATATGGTTAGAATTAGATGAGTATTGTTAGTATTTGTGTTGGTTAAGGTTTGTTGATGATTGATGATGATAGTTGATTATAATTGTTGATAGTTATTAATGAAAATTGATGATTTTGGTGAAGTATGCATATTCACGGGTGAATATGCTCCCAGCCGGCCGACCGGCTGCAGGTCAGCTGACCGGCTGGGAACACGGCTGACTTTTCCGAGAATTTTTTGTGTTGTATTGTTCCCAGCCGGGTGCTCGGCCGCCGGTCCCTTTGACCGGCTGGGACCTTGCTGTATTTTTGGATGATTTCGTTTGTTGATGAGATGCCAGCCGGGTCGCAGGCGGTCGGTCCTATGGACCGGCTGGCACCCCCTGTGACTTCTTTTTCTACTCTTTTCTTATACTTTCATTTATCATAATTTGTATGGTTCGTTTATCGTATAAATTTACGTAATGGCATTTATTCATGTTTAGAATATATGGTATTCCATTCGCTTATATCACATGTTTTGTGACGGTTTTTGATATGTTCTTCTTTGAGTCGGTTTTATATATGTTTTTGTTTTGAGAAGTGCTTCGAACTCTCATTCCCCGGTCATACTTTATAACCGTTAGACTTAAATGTCGGAGCGGTGAAGTGTAATCGTGATGCCGTTGTGCATTTGTTTAGTGGGGATATGACGACGTTGTTAGGAGGCGAACGCAATGCGTTGATCGACCCGACCGTCAAATGTTGTATCCTTGCGAGGTGGTGTCATTGCATGTAGCGTACTAGCTTGACTTTTGACTATAGATCTCTTTCCGCCCCTTTCGTGTGGTTTAGCCAAATTTGGGGTACTCGACGTCTTTGTATGATCGAGTCTTGGATGTGGAACGTCTTACCACATGTCAAATCGGAACATGTCTTATTCCGAGAGTCTGGCCAGGTTTAGACTAAGACTGTATTATTATCGTCGTCCTACCGAGAGGATTAGAGTCTTGTGTGTACGAAACGTCGTATCGTACACGATTCCGGGAAACGTCTTATTCCGTAAACTTGTTGGTCTAGGTCATGAGTATACGAAACGTCTTATCGTATACGGTTCCGGGAAATGTCTTATCTCGTGGGCTTCCATTGGCTTGTCTTGCTATTGTACACGATGCTAGTGCGTGCCATTAACCGTGAGAGAATATGTTGTCATATTCGTATGATTTGATGGTTGTTTGTAAGTTAAATTATACGTGAACATTGAGTTGGACTCTTGCATGAAATAAATGATTGACGTGGTTTATATGTCGAGTCTCTATCTTATCAAGTATATGCCGCTAACGGTGAGATGTAAGTCTTAGTGAGTATATAGTTGCCTAAGGGTGTCTTCCCTGAGTTTGTCTATAATCTGATGATTACGGTTTTGTACTTCATGCGCCTATATCTTTATATATTGAAATGCCTATTTATCCTTCTCGTAATTCACATTTATATTTATATATGTATGGTTCTACTTATGTATTTCCGTTTAAGTATGTTATTTATGATATGGTTGGGAAAAGCCGGAGTTACTCCCCACTGACTGTGGCGTTCATGTTTTCATGGATGAACAGGTTGCTTGGATGGATTTTGCTTGTTGTTTTTGGGTTCGGGTGTGAGCAAGCGGGCGTTGGCCTCGGCGATTCACCCCTAAACGTTTCTTAGCTAGTTTGCTAAACAACTTTGTTATTTGATAACGTTTTGAGGGACTATGTCTCTTTCTAGTATATTATACTTTATCTTGTAATTATTTGACATTTCTCGTATTTTTATTTTGGCATGTTAAAAGTTTTAAAAATATTGTATTTTCCGCTATATAAATTGCATGCTTGTTATGTTTTATTTCCGCTATCGAGAGGGTTGTCACAGTTGTTATCAGAGCCTTAACGCTCCCGACGCATACACGTGAACCCTTAACTTAAATTACTTGACCTTGAAATAATAAATGAGAGATGGGTAGAAATTAAGAACTTTACTTGGTAGTCTCTTTGTTTATGCTAAGTGTTAGGATTAACTTGTTTTGTTTTTATCTCTTATGAAGATGGTTAGACCTCGATTTGTTGAGAATGTCATTCTAGAGGCTCTTACTCAAGTTCT
>JAIUZE010046414.1:0-28672 GCA_022085475.1 Heliosperma pusillum
TTACCTACAAGTCTATCCAAGCCAAGATTCTTGAAGGGAAAGGTAAAGATTTCAAGTTTGATAATGAAGGTGTTCTTCGTTTCCATGGTCGTTTATTTGTTCCTAATGCTCTTAATTTGAGGAAGCGAGTTCTTGATGAAGCTCATCTTTCCCCTTATTCTATTCACCCCGGTGGTGATAAGATGTACAAGGATTTGAAGTTGCAATTTTGGTGGCCAAACTTGAAGGGTGATGTTGTATCTTATGTTGGAAGATGTCTTACTTGCCAACAAGTGAAGATTGAACACAAGAGGCCCGGTGGATTGCTACAACCTTTGGATATTCCTCTATGGAAGTGGGAATCTATTTATATGGATTTTGTTATGGCTTTGCCGAGAACCGTTGGAGGTAAAGATGCCGTTTGGGTTGTTGTTGATCGTTTGACCAAGTGTGCTAGGTTTATTCCGATCAAGGAAACTTGGAGTTTAGACCGTTTGGCGAAAGCTTATGTTGATGAAATTGTTAGATACCATGGTGTTCCTATGGAGATTATATCAGACCGAGATCCGAGATTGTGTTCGAGATTTTGGAACGCTTTACAAGGAGCCATGGGTAGTAAGTTGGGTTGATGAGTAATGCATTTCATGCCGCTACGAATGGTCAGACTGAGAGGACTATTCAGACTTTAGAAGACTTGCTTAGAGCTTGTGCTCTTGACTTCCAGTCTAGTTGGGAAAAGAGTCTACCGTTGGTGGAGTTTTCTTACAACAACAGTTATCATGCATCTATCAAGATGGCTCCATATGAAGCTCTTTATGGAAGGAAATGTCGGAGTCCTATTTGTTGGAATCAATTGAGTGATGTTCGTGACTTACGCCTCGATGTTCTTGTTGAGACCATTGATAATGTGAAGGTCATTCGTGATAGAATGAAAGCCGCTCAAGACCGTCAAAAGTCTTATGCCGATATCCGAAGAAGGCCTTTAGAATTTGAAGTTGGAGATAAAGTATTCTTGAAAGTATCTCCAATGAAGGGTGTTAAACGGTTTGGTGTAAAGGGTAAATTGAGCCCGAAATACATTGGACCCTTTGATATTGTGAAAAGGATTGGTGCCGTTGCTTACAAGTTGGATTTGCCCCCGAATTTGGCTAAGGTTCATAATGTATTCCATGTTTCTCAATTGAGAAAGTATGTTAGTGATCCAAGCCATGTCTTTCAAGTTGAATTGCCCGAGCTTGAACCGAATTTATCTTTTGAAGAGAAGCCGATCCGCATTCTTGATCGTAAGGATAGGAAGTTGAGAAGTAAAGTAGTTCCTTTGGTGAAAATCTTGTGGAGGAGTGCTAATGTCGAAGAAGAGACTTGGGAAACTGAAGCTTCTATGCGTAGTAAATATCTGAGTCTATTCGAGTAAGGTATTTTTCTTTCCCTCAAGTTTCGAGGGCGAAACTTTTTAAAAGGTGGGGTGATTGTAACACCCGGAAATGTACCCTATTTTTATAATGAAAATATTTTACGATTACTTTTCAGTGAATTTAAGTTTTAATTTAGAATTTTTTATTCCGAGTCGAATTTATAATTTCCGAGTTCGTATTTCGAATTTCCGCGAGATTCCATGAGAATCCCGTCTTAAGGCGAGTTTGACTTTTATTGACTTTTTCCTCATACATACTCATACTCCCTTAACCTATTTCTCATTCACACAAACACAAATTCAACCTTACTTCTTCCTTAAGCAAAACCAAAGAAACCCTTGCCTCCATATTCTCTCCGATCTTATAATCATCGTATCTCGCTCATTTCTTGTTGAAATTCACGTAAGTTCGTCTCTTTCTTCCCCTCTTATCATCCTCTATCCGTATTGATAATAAAATTACCGTCTTTCTCGCTTTTCAAACTTTTTGTCTTTCTCAAGGTGAAGTAAATTCATCTTTTTAGGTCTATTTCACTACAACAAATCCCTTACATTTTAGACGCTTTTTTAGGTTATTTTCTACGCATAAAAGCGTCAAAATTTTATTTCTCGACGCTTTTAAAAGCGTGGGTTTTTGGGGCGTCAGGATATTTTGACACTTTTTTGTGTCAAACTTATCGACGCTTTTCTGTGTCAATGCCTTTTTAATGACGCTTTTTTGTGTCGAAAGTTTTTAATCACTTTATGCATCAAGAATTGCCGACGCTTTATTTCCTCATGACCTTGTGAACTCTTGACGCTTTATTCTGTCTGAAAGTTCAATTTTGTAGTACACCATTACTTTATGATCCCAAAAGCATCAACATTTGTTTACATCATATTTTGAAGCTTCACAAATATTTAGAAAGAAAAGAATTATGATGAATATTGATTGTTGATAATTATTAGAAGTGATTTATGAGAATTGGAAATGATAGAATGAATGTTGTTGTTCTCGGGTGGAGTTGTGTTCCCAGCAGGGTGACCGGCCGCCGGTCCCCTGACCGGCTGGGAATACATCAGAATGAACTTTGATTTTGGTATGAAGGTGTTCCTGGCCTGGTGCCCGGCCGCCGGCCCCCTGACCGGCCTGGAGCACACTGCTCTGTTTTCTATGATTTTTGGGTTTTGGCTTGAAGCGCGAGCCGGGGTACCGGCCGCCGGTCCACTGACCGGCCGGCACTACGGCTGTATATTTTTCCTATGATTCCTAAAACTCGTAATTTAAAATAGTTCGCATGATTCGTTTATTGTATAATTTCACGTAGTGACTTATAATATTAATGTTTTGGACTTATGATATTTCATTCGCTTGTATCACATGTTTTGTGACGATTTTTGGTATGTCCCACTTTGAGTCGGTTTTTACAAATGATACGGTTTGAGCACTATTTTGTCTTGTGCTTTGTACTCTCATTCCCTTGGCTACCTCCACGTTCGTAAGGCTGGAATGTCGGAACGGGGAGGTATCCTACTGCTTAAATGCATGTGTTAGTGGGCATACGACGACGTTGTTGGGAGTTGAACGCTATTGCGTTGATCGACCCGGCCGTCAAATGTTGTGTACTTGCGAGGTGGTGTTATTTGCATGTAGCGTACCGCTTGTTATGAGGCTTGTGCTCTTTTCCGCCTCTTTCGTGAATTGATCTACCGAATTTGGGGTACTCGGCGTCTATGATTGACCAAGTCTTGGATGCGAAATTTTTATCGCATGTCGAATCGGAACACGTTTATTCCGAGAATCTGGCCAGGTTTAGACTAGGACCGTATTATTATCGTCGTGCTACCAGGAGGAAATTAGTCTACATATACGAAATATAGCATCGTGTATGAGTTCAGGGAAATGTTATATCCCGTGGATGCCTTTTAATCATACTTGCCATGTACACGGTGCTAGTGCGTTTCATTTACTGTGAGAGATGTCGTCTTTGTGTCGTCGTTCTTGAATGCGTGATTTCATGACTTATTATTCATGGTCATTCCATGATTGGGCATCGTCTATGTATGGGTATGTTTGTATGGATGATAATATGATGGATTTATTCATGGTCATTGCATGACTTGGCATGGTTTGTTTGTCGAGTCTCAATCTTATCAAACTTATACCGCTAACGGTGAGATGTAAGCCCTAGTGAGCGTATTCGGTTGCCTAAGAGTGTCTTCCCCGAGTCTTTGTATCATATGATGGATTCGAACTTGTACTTCTTATGCTCTTATCATTATATATCGAATTGCCTATCTATCCTTATCGTATCTCACATGTATATCTTTATGTATGCATGCTCTACTTTTGTATTTCCTTCTATGTACGTTTAATGTGATATGGCTGGGAGAACCCGGAGTTACTCCCCACTAATTGTGGCGTTCATGTTTTTCATGGATGAACAGGTTGCTTGCATGGTTGGCTTTTTGCTATGATATTTTGGGTTCAGGTGTGAGCTAGCGGGCGTTGTCCCTGGAAGTTTCACCTCTAGACGATTTTAGCTAGTTATGCTAAACACTTGTTCTTTGCTAACATTTTGAGAGACCCCGTCTCTTTTTTGTATTTAGTACTTAGTTTGTAATGTTTTGACACTCCTCGTTTTATCTATCTTGCATGTATAAAAGTTTTTAAAATACCGTATTTCCGCATATTATTTCACATGCTTGTATGTTTTATATTTCCGCATTCGCGAGAGTTGTCATAGTATCACATACAACAAAGTATCACCCGGACCCGGTACGGTTTTTTAAAAACTCTATTTTATACCCGGAAATCCGTGTAACTAAAACCTATATTGTATCGTATCCGTATATTAAAACCGTATCGTATATTTTTGCTCAGCCCAACATAGCATGGTTGAATCCTCAACACAACAATCGTAATAGCAATATATGCAACACTTTAGCTTGAACAAAACAAAGTTATGCTGTCAAAGTAGGAAATTACATTTGAGTTAAGAATAGAATACTAAAACTCTCATATACATAAAATTGTCGTCATTAAGCTCTCAAACAATAGCATTGTTATCAGGGAGCTCTCATAGCAAAATGCAATAACCAACAAAGACATCAATGTCACATGTTAAATTCAAACTAATTCTCTCAGAGCAATCGCAATTTCATCATCAAGCAGAAAGATAATACTATTATAGAAAGGCAACCAATAGAAAACAACAGAAAGACAACCACCGAAAAGTCAACCAGAAGAAACCAGCAGAAACAATTAAGAACCTGCAAAATACCATTATCAATAAACACAATAACGATGAAATTGCAAAAGATTGATCAGATAACTTTATATTATGGCATGGACTTATAGGAGGGACAATATATTGCCAATTAAATATTGCATAGATGAATTTCCACTTCCTCATGTCCCTCATCTACCTTATGTCCCTCCTCTTCTTCTTTAGCTTTTTTCAAGCCATTTCCTTCCCCCTCTTCTTCTTTTTGTTTCATCTTTTTTCTCATTTCCTCCTCTTGTCTTTTCCTCTTTAGTATTAAGTAATCAAACAACATTTATTAATTACATTAAATCATTAAATAAAAAAACAATAGATTTAAAACATAAAATCACCACACAACAGATTTTAATCATTAAATCGTCAAACCATTAATCCATTAATTAGATTTAAATCATTAAATCATAAAACAACTTATTTAAATCACCAAAATTACAAATAATTTAAAATTTAACAACATATAATCAATAAAAACAACATAAAATCAGAAAATCTTCGATAAACTGTTGGAGTGAGTGTCCTCAACAATAATGCGATCATATAATTAAATCTCAATAATAAGAACACAAAGGGATGATGAATATTATAGTCAACTGGTCAACATAAATCGGTAACGATTGGCTCGCTGGAGTTTGACGTTACTGTCGTATGACGATGGTGATCAGTTGATCCCTTGAGGTCACACCTAAAGGACAATCCCCTAATCACGTACATTAATTAATTTTATCGCGATACAGATTAATTAATCCCTTTAATTGAACTAAGTTAATATTGTAAGTGAGAATTATATCTTATTGTAATATGATTAAATAAGATTCATTTTAGTAATTTAATTGTTACATTATTAAGAATGCATTATGTTTATGAAACATTTGAGATAAGCAAAACTGGTTGATTATAATTACAAATTGTTGTAGATTATTTTAACCAAATATGAGATGACCCATTTTACTTACATCTAATTATAAAATGTGACTTAAAATGTTAAGTCTAACTTATTAGTTATGAAATTGTATTTAAATTAGTTAAATACACATTTATAAGCTAAATTACATACTACATGTCACATGTCACACTTGTGACAAATGACAAAATGCAAAAATAAAATGGACACCCATTTTATATGGGTGCACCGGTTTTGGGGTGTTAGTGGGTAGGATTTTAGTTTGTAATTTTGTTCTAATTAAGAGTTAGACCAAAGCATTACTACATAAACCTATACACTCAACCTTTCTTGTGAAGAACAAAATGAAAGTGACCACACACCCTGTTGGAGTAAGTGTCCTCAACAATAGTGCTATCACTTAATTAAATCTCATTAACAGGAATACAAAGGGATGATTAACATTATAGTCAACTTATCCACATTAATCGGTAATGATTAGCTTGCTAGAGTTTGACATTACTGTCGTATGAAGATGGTGATCAATTGATCCTTTGAGGTCACACCGAAAGGACGATTCCCAAATCATAAAGTTAATCAATTGTATGTCGATACGGATTAATTAATCCCTTGGTTTAAATGAGTACAATCTGTATATAAGAATTACATCTTATTATAATATGATTATATGAGATACTGATCGGGTTGTCGCGTACCCTAATCAAAGATAAATAACCCAGACTAGGCTAACAACAAATTAATGTAATTAGGGAAGTATGGGGTCGATCTTGGGGAGACGGGAGATACTTGTGAATAGTTGTGGTTAGAACTCTACCTTGGACGATTGGCAAATGTTTGTCACTAATTACTAAATAATAACAATGCAATAAAGAAAAGAATCTAGGGAAGTAGGTTCACACATGTAGATTAACATATTGATGAAATTGGATTTAGGATATGCAAATAATTCATTGGGAGTTCGTAAGAATGATGTGTTCATTACAATCATAGATCAGATGGTCTAGCAGGCTTTTTATGCGATTTACTAGGTCTTAATCTACCATGTCATGCTTTGTCTATTCAATTCTCGTATGTCTACCTTGGAAAAGAATTCCATACTAGTCAAAATGATTTTGGCCAAAAATCGATAACTATCGTTACAATCCAAACATGCATAGACACAACGTTTTAAAGGCACAATTTCTTTTATCCAATTATCATCTTTTAATTAATCTAACATGGCTATCCTACACCCTAGAAGGGTGACTACTTATGCATGATTAACAATGAAAAGGAAACTAAGATTATAAAACTAAGAATGATAAACATGATAAAGAAAATACTAAAAGAAAATGAAACTATAATGTAAAGACGAGAATAAAGATTACCGAAAAAGGATGTGCAAAGATTGAAATGGAATAAGAACTTGAATAGGAAATGCAAACCCGGAAACTTGAATTCCAATTACAACTAGAACAACTACAATTGAAGAAAACTTAGAACTAGACTAAACTAAACTAGAGAAAACTAAAACTAAACTAAACTAAGAAAGAAGAAGAAGGAGAGAAACTAAACTAAAGAGAAAAGAGAAGTGTTTTTGTGTGTGATGAGATGATTTGATATGAGGGGCTAGAGCATCTATTTATAGCATTAGGGTTTCGAGGAGAAGAGGTCGGGCATTAAACACATAGGTCAAAAATAGGAAGTTGTAGCCGTCATGCTCGGATCAGCACACTTACCCGATCGGGTACACCACTTACCCGATCGGGTACACCACTTACCCGATCGGGTAAGTTGTATTCCAGATCCTTTGACTGTCGTTTCATCTTCCTTTGCTTTGACTTGACTTCCTACATCCCCCTTGACTTCTACAATAGGGTTTGTTGATAGGGTTTGATGTAAAGCGATGAATTCTTCCGCCTAAATGATTGATCTTCCGACAACTACGAAACCGTCTTTACTTCTTCTCTCTTTCGAATTAGTGAACCTTCTTGAAATGCCTTTGATATGGTCGAGCTTGCTTCTTCGAATCGTCGGGTTCTAGGCAAATGCTCGGGAATATAGAAAAAGGGCGTAGAAACGTCACTTTCCCTACAAAACACGTTAGAACATAGGAATTCGCCTAGAAGACGATATTAGCTCATAAAGTGGGTTAACAAAGCACAAATGACATACAAAACCGAGCTAAATTGGGGGTTAAAACCATACAAATATTCACTTATCAGATACATAATGTTAATTAAATGTTATGTTGCCAAAGTTGTGTAATGTTTATGAAACATTAGAGATAAAAGCGATTGGTTAAATATGATTACAATAAGTTGTAAATTATATTAACTACCTGTGAGACAAACCATTTTACACACATGTAATTGTAGATTGTCACTTAAAGTGGTAAGTGTAATTTATTTGTTATAAGATTGTATTTAATTTGTTAAATATAATTTTATAAATACAATTACATACAATTTGTCACATGTCACACATATGACAAATGACAAAATGTGAAAGTTAAAATGGGATCCCTTATTACATGATGGAGCCGTTTTTGGGTGGTTAGGTATTAGGATGTTCATGCTTTGTGATTAATTGCTAAGACATACTTAATACCCTAATAAACCTAAAGCCTACCCTTGTCTTTTTGATAAGAGGAAAAGTGAGGCATACTTGTCCCCTCACTATGCCCCATGTCCGACGGTTCCCTAGGTGAGCAAGAGAGAATAAGTTCTCATCTTTTACTCACATAATCACTCATGTGTTTTTGGCATACTACAACTTATCTCACTAGAATAATAGAATCAATCAAGTTGTTTTATTATTAAGATCTCATATATACACATACTAGAAAGATTACTAGTAGTAGTAATAATATGTGTTAAGGGAACCTCTTAACTTGTCTAGTAATACAAGTTAGAAGGTGTTTGTGGGATAGTCTAGGTGCATCCAAATGGAGTGCTTCTACACTTGGAGCTTAGGACGTTCATCCCTAGATTAAATAGCTCAAGAATAAGGATAGAAAAGAGTCATATCCTTGTGCCTTTACACGTCCTAAACAATGTGACGAAATCGATTTCTTCTCTATTTTTGTTTAGTTTTGTTTGCATGCACTAGATCTTGGAAATTAATTAAATGGTTAATTAGTTAATCATAAGAAGTATCTTATGAGTAGGTATATGAACTTAACAATTGGTATCAGAGCATAGGATGTTGCATGCAATCGGTTTTACAAAGTTTATTCGAGTTAAAGTAACAAAATAAAACTAGAAAATTAGTGATTTATATGATAAAGTTTAAGCATGTTATACCTCCTGGTCCTATAATTAGTATAGGTCATTTTGATGATTTATGGAAGATTATTGCTTTATTTAATGATTTTTAGTTAAATAAACATATTTTAATTAGTAAAATGAACCTTTTATGACTAAAAATAGTTAAACTTTGAATCTGGCCATGAAATTTTAATATGATATCACATACATATTTTAACTACTTTATGTAAATTGGAGATAAATATGATTTATTTTGCATGATTTATGATTTTTAATAGTTAAAAATGTAACACCCGGAAATGTACCCTATTTTTCTAGTAGAAATATTTTACGAAAGCTTTTCAGTAAATTTAAGTTTTAATTTATAATTTTAAGTTTCGAGTCGAATTTAGAATTTCCGAGTTCGTATTTGGAATTTCTGCGAGATTTCATGAAAAAGCCGTCTTAAGTCTAGTTTGACTTTTCTTGACTTTGGAAATCGTCTTTGACTTTTTCTACACAACTCACACAACTCCCTCTTTAACCTAATATTCATTTAACACAAAATCAAACACAAAACCCCCTTTCTTCTCCCTTAAGAAATCTCATATTTTCCCTCTTTGATTTCAATCTTAGAATTGGCGTAGTTTCTTCGTTACTCGATAGAATTTACGTAAGTTTATCTTATGCTTCCTTCCGTACCTTCCTCTATCCATATTGATATTAAAATTATCGTCTTTCTCGCTTTTTAAGCATTCCGTCTTTCTCAAGATGAACTTTATTCATCTTTTTACGATCTATTTGTAGGTGGCGACCTCCAAGATCCCGACAAAGACTATTTCCTTATAGAAGAGGAGATTGACGATCATTAGAGACGCTTAAAGGTAACGGTGAAGGGTTACTCGGTATCACTTACGTGTTTTACATGTTTATATGCTAGAAAATCGTATTAGATTCGATTAGGGAAGATTAGGATCATGCTCTGATCGGATGATGTTATTGATGAATATTGATGTATATATTGATTGTTGATGATTATTGAAGTATATATCGAGAATTGAAATGATTTGGAAATGAATGGTCTTTAAGTGTAGAGAGGCTCCGGCTGAAATGGCTGGTTCCTGCGTCGCGGCCGCCGGTCTGCCAACCGGCCGGGAACACTCAGTAAATTCATTTGGAAATGGGATTTTTGTTAGAGGTTGCTCAGCCGGCCCCACCGGCACGGTCCATCCAAACGGCATGGACAAACATCAGTAGGGGAAAGCTTGATTTTGTTGTGATTGGCTGTGCCCGTCGACCGGCCGCCGTCTACAAACCGGCCAGACCTTCTTGTCTCGTTTTGGGATGTTGCCTGTGTTCTGAGCCGGCCCACACGGCCCCCGGTCCCTGCCCGGCCTGCGCAACACGGCTTGGTTGTTTTCTTTTTAACTATAAAACTCGTAATTATAAAGTCGCATGATCGTTGACCGTTATATTTTAATCGTAATTGTCGTATAGATATTCATGTTTTGGATATATGAGATCTTTTCGCATGTATCACATTGTTTTTGTGACGGTTTTTGGTATGTTCCCACTTTGAGTCGGTTTTTACCAATGATACGGTTTGAGCACTATTTTGTCTTGTGCTTTGTACTCTCATTCCCTTGGCTACCTTCCCGTTCGTAAGGCTGGAATGTCGGAAAGGAGAGGTATCCTACTGCTTAATTGCATGTGTAGTGGGCATACGACGACGTTGTTGGGAGTTTAACGCTATGCGTTGATCGACCCGGCCGTCAAATGTTGTGTACTTGCGAGGTGGTGTTATTTGCATGTAGCGTACCGCTGTATGAGGCTTGAGATTTTTCTGACGTCTTTAGTGAAATTGATCTACGAATTGGGGTAATCGGAATATATATGGTAAGCCCGAGCTGGATGCGAAATGTATATCGCATGTCGAATCTGGAACACGTTATATTCGAGATCCTGGCAGGTTTTGATAGGACCCGTATTATTATCGCGTGCGACCAGGAGGACAATTAGTCTACATCTACGAAATGTAGCTGTGGTATGGAGTTCAGGGAAATGTATATCCCGGTGGAGGCTGCTTAATTCATACTTGCCATTACACGGTGAAGGGCGTTTCATTTACCGTGAGAGTTGTCATTTGTGTTCGTCTTTAAGCTGTTGATTCATTGATATTGTTCATGGTCATTGCATTGATTGAGGACAGCCAAGTCTTGGTTCGTGAATGGAGGATAATATGTTGGAATTGTGTAATCATCGCATGACTTGACTGGTTTGTCTGTAGAGTCTCAATCTTATCAATCTTATACCGCTAACGGTGAGATGCAAGCCCTAGTGAGCGTATTCGATTGCCTAAGAGTGTCTTTCCCGAGTCTTTGAATAACATGATGGTTACGGATTGGATTTCCACATGATCTTATCATTTTCTATAGAATTGCCTATCTAATCTTATCGCAACTCACATGTATATATATATGTATGCATGCTTTACTTTCGTATTCCCTTATATGTACGTTTGATGTGATATGGCTGGGAGAACCCGGAGTTACTCCCCACTGACTGTGGCATTCATGTTTTTCATGGATGAACAGGTTGCATGCTATGGATGACTTTTTGGATCTGATATTTTGGGGTTCGGGTGTGAGCTAGCGGGCGTTGTCCCTGGAAGTTCACCTCTAGACGATAGTAGATAGTTTTGGTTAAACACTTGTTCTTTGCTAACATTTTAAGAGACCCCGTCTCTTTATTGTATATTCCGTACTTAGTTTGTAACATTTTGACACACCTCGTGTTATATATATCTTGCATGTTTAAAGGTTTTTAAATTACCGTATTTCCGCATACTATTTCACATGCTTGTATGTTTTATATTTCCGCATTCGCGAGGGTTGTCACAAAAAATGCATAAATAGTGATTATTTTGACATAAATAGCTAAAATGAATTTTTAGTATGAGAAAATTATTATATGTTTCATAAATATTTTACATATCATATTTATAATTTTAAAATTAATTATATTAATTTTCGTGTGATTTTAGTATTTTATTTGATAAAATCAATTAATAATAACTATATTTTTCTCTAAAATGATTTGAAAAGTTTTGACCAAAATTTTGACATGAAGATGTTCCTGGAAATGTTCCAGAATATAAAAATTTTAAATTTTAAATTTTTTGAATTATTGTAATTTAATTTGTAATTATTACATAACAATTATGTTAATAAGGGTCAAAACCGAACAATAATGAAAAATCGAGTTGAATTATGGTCAAGTATTAGTGGAGACTAATTTTTGAGTCCTAAAACATTTAGGGTAATTAACTTGGAGGTAAATTTGATTTAAGTATTAATTTGTGATTTAATTGGTTATTATCACGCATTTCCATAAAACCGGGTTTATATACGATAAAAGGTTATTAGGGCAATTTGGCACATTAATGTTGCATGAGTTTACATATAATTATGCTGCATTTTGAATAAATGAATGTCATCTGGATTTAGGTAATTTTGAATTATGTAATTTGTCTTAGTATGGGCTTAGTTTTTAATCGATATTACCCGTGATGTAAGGGAATATTGATTCGGTTGTAATTTAATGTGATCTCATATCACCTTTGTTGTATTATTTCATTTTATTTTGCAAATGTATAATAGAAAAGCCTTGTAATTTTATTATATCATTTGTAATCCCGGACTTTCCTAAAGACGGTGCCATTTGGAAAGGCGTTCCAAAAGGAAGACAGTGTCCTTGGGAGGCGTGCAAATGAAGTTCAAGGGACCAAGGAGTTGGTTTCCGAATTTGTAAAGGTTAATTTGGTTCTCTATTATTTTTAGGAAGGCCATACTAGGAATTTATTTTATGCTTGCATTTTGTTTATATGTTACATGCATGCAAAATCGCCATATAAACAACACATGCATCTTATCGAGTTAATCGACCGCGTCAATTAAAAATTATCGATAGTTCACCTATTTTGTTCACTTAAAAGGAGATAGAAAATATAAATTGACTTGACCTCTATTTTATTAATTGAGAGTTTGAGACTTAGCCTTAACAAATAGTAGAACCAATGAACCTAATTTCATAAGGAAGTAGGTTCGGCTCACCGAGGTGCTAAACTTATTACGTTGGGTAAGTGGGGCAATAAATCGTTATTGCATCGAAATTTGGTTGAACTCAACGGAAAGATTAGGGTCCGTGGCCCATGTGTTCCGGGCTAAAGATGACAATAAAGTATTTCATCGACCAGGAATTCTAATTGTATAATCGGTTAAAGAGTTAACCCACCAAGTAATATTAATAAAGTTCGTGGAGTCCGCGGCTCACATAAACCCGAGTTAATATAGGATTTGGGTCTTGGAGTCATTTATGTACTTGGGTAGAGGTCATTATATAAATGTCCAACTTGTTTAAAATGTTTACAAGTATTTAAAACGATAAATGTTGACATTTCCTTTACTCCAAATTTTGTAGTCAAAACGTGTTTATTCGTATTGGTATCTTCCATCTCGACCTCCCGCACCACAACTCACCACCATATGATGGCTTAGATCCTTTATGGATCAACGCAAATTTGAAAAGAGTTGTTCTAATTTCGCGAATTGGAATGGGCAACTTTCCCTTGCCACCAAAGGTGATGGTAAGCTTCGTTACGTCACCAAGGCTTCTCCCAACACTCCTAAATACATGGTCAACTAACGCCGTAAAGGTGGCCTCTGAGACTACCAAAAAGAATCGGCCACGATCAAGAACGTCTTGATGTTCTCTATAGATGCCGAGCTTCAAAGGAATGTCATAAAGATGAATTCCACGTAAGAGATCTACACTAAACTCGTGACCATGTTTTCACGAGCTCTTAGGATCATTCAATATGAAGTCGCTTCTTAATTTTTCGACCTTAAACATGAAGGATGGTCAATATGTTTGCTCACACGTACTCAAATGATTGAGCATTTCGTAAGACTCAAGAAGTAGGGAATAGCGATTCCTGAGCAACATGTGATTGACCGCCCACTCCACTCCCTAAACCGTATCAAAGGGTTTGTTAATTTTAGGGTGAACGTCAACATGAAAAACGTCACCACGACTCTACATGAGTTGCACAAAATGGTTGAGCGTGATATGGGCTACCATGCTAGAACTAGCAAAGATGTTTTGATCATCAAATGACAAAAGCAAAGGGAATTTCAAGAAGAGTGGACACAAAGAGAACAAGCCCTCACCTTCTAAGGACAAAGAAAGGCTATTGGGAATAGTTCTGCTACGTCTAAGAAGGGTGTCGCCTCCAACGACAAGTGCCATTATTGTAATGGTATAGGCCATTAGAAACGTATTTGCCCCAGATATTTGGGAAATATTAAGACTGGATGAGTTCTTCCAGTAGATAATAGTTCTCCCAGATGTTTATGTTATTGATATTAATCTCAACTTTGGTATTTTGATACAAGTTGTAGTTCTCAACCTCCTAATTAGATTAAGGGCATGAGAAGAAAGACAAGGCAAAGCAAGCTTTAGGGAATCTCCTAGATGAGGGAGCTAACACCACATAGAGGAGACCTATGGATTAGCTTGGCGTTCTTGCTATTTGTCTTTCTAGTTATTTTGAATGTCGTTTTGGAACTTTTGATTTCCGTGTTAGACATGGAAACTGGTTATTATTTCCATTTTGAAGACAGTTGTTGTACTATATAGTGATAGCTTGGTTTTCAACCCAAGTCATTATGTTTGTGGAATTTATGTTCTAAACTTTTCATTATACAAAGTTAATATCTTAAACATAAAGTATTGTGACAAATTGATCATATGAGAAAATATAATGATTTGATCATTATAATCACCTAAGTTAAGAACTGGATTCTCAATTATGGACTTGTGACTGAGTATCACAACTTATTTGAAATAAGAAAGATCAATTGCATAGTCAAATCGAGTTAATGAACTCACATTTGGGGATTTACAATCCATATAAACCCTAAGATAAGATCTTTCAAACGCCAATATGACTCCATACGAGTTATGGAAGGGATGAGAACCCTAAATTTTCACAAGACATGGATGAATATCCAAGTATTTAGCTTAGATAGAACAAGTCTATTGAGAAGTTAGAATACAAAGTCTAAACAAATAAGTAAGCTATAGATCGCTCAAAGATAATACGAGCATTGTGCCTCAGTAAATCTAGAGAACAAAGCTGTTTGTGACTCATGGTGCTATCCTTCAAGAAAATATGTGTATTTTCAAAAGGATAGAGTGGGAGAAAAATTGGCACAAACTAATTTTTGGATAGAGAGACAAGAGAAAATGTTCTTAAGTCGTCCAAGGTTAGAGGCTAGTAGTTAAAATTTTTACTTTTCGAAAGTAATAAGACTATGATCTATAAATTGGCGGTTATAATTTCCAATTCGAATTTGTTGCATAAGAGCCTTAAGAATACAAGATGGATACTATACATATAAAATTACTTGGGGAGGTTTGGACCTCCCTCGGGCGAATAAAAATTTATTGATAATAATTTATTGTAAAGTATTATATATAAGTTAAAATATAAACATCTTTGAGATCCAAGATTATTGCATCTACACCTTGTTGAAAGTATATGTATGACAAAGTGACAAAGAGTTGTTAAAAGTTACCTTTCTAAATGGGCATTTAGAAGGGGACAAGTTGTCGTACAAAACTTAGGAGATCAATGTGTGATCCTAAGAGATCACTTGAGAGGTTGTAATAATCATTGATAACAAGAGAGAATGGTTTCCTGGAATTGTCGAAGAGCCATGCATGTTTATGCATGAAATTAAGTGGGAGCTAGATCTATCATATGTTGTGACAACCCTCGCG
Organism: Heliosperma pusillum; assembly: GCA_022085475.1. Taxonomy (NCBI): domain Eukaryota; kingdom Viridiplantae; phylum Streptophyta; class Magnoliopsida; order Caryophyllales; family Caryophyllaceae; genus Heliosperma; species Heliosperma pusillum. Next base: position 15,631 of record JAIUZE010046414.1, read on the forward strand.
ATAGCGGAAATAAAACATAACAAGCATGCAATTTATATAGCGAAAAATACAATATTTTTGAAACTTTTTACATGCCAAAGAAAGAGTACGAGGAATGTCAAATAAACACCAACTAAAGTATAAAATGCTACAAAGAGACATAGTCTCTCAAAACGGAGTTAAGCATAAACGTTGTTTAGTAAACTAGCTACGAACGACTATGGGTGAATCGTCAAGTCCAACGTTCGCTAGCTCACACCCGAACCCAAAAACAAGCAAAGATCCAGCCAAGCAACCTGTTCATTCATGAATCATGAACGCCATAGTCAGTGGGGAGCAACTCCGGGTTCTCCCTACTATATCAGAAATAACATACTTAAACGGTAATAAACATGTAGAAGCATACTTATATATATATATATATATATATATATATATATATATATATATTATGTGAATTACGAGAACTATTAATAAGCATTTCAATATATTAAGATATAGCCGCATGAAGTACGAAACTGTAAGCATTAGATTATAGACAGACTCGGGGAAGACACCCTTAGGCAACTATATACTCACTAGGGCTTACATCTCACCGTTAGTGGCATATACTTGATAAGATAGAGACTCGACATATAAACCACGCCAAGTCATCCATCGGTCACTGATAGGCTAAAATACGGTGTCGTTAATTCCACAAATTAGCTAAATCAAATAACAATTTATAAAACCAAATCTAGACTCAAACCAACCTAAATAAAAGGGTAGTAAGGGTAAGAAAAGGATCGCACCCAAGGGAAAGCGGTATTAGCTAAAATAATCTAATCTAGACTCTTGCAAAACATCAATTGACAAAATTAATGACTCTAATCACAAATTGAGACACTAATTACTAATTAAGATACTAATCAAAACAAAGACTTAGATTAATTACAAACTATTATATTCACAATGGAAAACATGTAGATAACAAATAAGGAGAAAGTTTTTCATGAGAAATGATTATCAAGTCTAAAATTACTAACAACAACTAAATACTCAAAGATTCAAATATGGAGAAATAACTTAGTGCAATTATCCCAAGTTCCCCCACAATTAACAAAGTAAAGACCCTTCTTTCCTTCCTTTCTCTAATTATCTATTACAAACTTCTAAAAACTATCCACCAATGAATTAAACCATCCATAAATGACTCAATACAACTACACCCATACTTATTAAAACATAAGCATAAATAAAGATGCAAGCTTTAAGCACAAAACCATAGAAATATGCTAGAATCATGTAATAAAACATTAAACCATGTCCTAAATACACAATAACCCAAATTCCACTCAAAAGATTCCAACTTTTAAACCAAAGTTACAATCTTTCAAAGTTGCTTCAACAAATACCAAGACAAATCAACCAAATTCATCAAGACAAATCAATTTAATCAAACAAACAATTACTAAGATGGTTAGTCTCAACAACCATTCATTTAACAATGAAATTCAAACATAGGAAAATGGAATTAAATAGAGAAGGAAGGATTAAAAAGGTCTTACAATGCTAAAAAGGGAAGAACTTGTTCAAATTACACTAAGCAAAGAAAGATTAGCTACCCATAGTCTTCATATTACAACCAATTTCTAAGCAAAAACCCATTACAAGAGCCAAAGTTTTTTGAACAACAAAAAATAGAGAAACCTAAGGAAAATATATTGTTGAATGTTGAATGCTTGATGCCCTTCTCTCTCTTCAGATTTCTTCTTTTATACCCTTGGTCCACAAACCTAGGGGCCTTGAAAGGTGGGCTTCCAAAAGACAAGACGAGAAAATGAGAAAAACCCGTGCTGAGAAATGACGCAGGCTGCGTCCTACGACGCAGGCTGCGTCGTGCTGACGCAGGCTGCGTCCTACGACGCAGGCTGCGTCGAGCGCTGGCCGATTTTACCTTTGCTTCCTTCTTGACTTTCGTTGACCCATAGTCTTTTGGCCCCGCCTTGACTTCCATTGACCCATTGGGCTTGGTCTTCATACCTTGGTGATTCATTGCTATCCCACTCCAATTTCCGGGTTTTTGGGTCTCGGGTTTCCGGGTTTGACTTTCATTGACTTTCGGGATTTGACTCTCAAAATTGACTTAAAATACTAAATACTAACATTATTACAAAAACTAAAATTAACATAAAACAAAGCTAATGACCCGTAAAAAGTAAAACGAAAGACTCTAAAAATTACTACTAGACACGACAATATTTGACGTTGTCAAACACCCCCACACTTGGACTTTTACTCGTCCCGAGTAAAACTCGAGATTAGCACAAAAGACACGAGCCCAACAAAGTGTGTGTGGAGGCATTGACCTCTCTTCCCTCACTACACCCTTCTTATACTCCCTCTTAAACAATCCACCAATTACAAAAACAAAATAAAAAGACTCAATTCTTGTGACACTCTTCTCTCACTCCCCCTCCTTATATCATCCCTCAAGACTAAGGACACGACATGCCACCTACTCCGACTCAAATCAACTCCTCCCTACTTATAGCTCCCAATAAGATAGTATGACCATCTTTGCCTTATCCCAAGGCATAGCGAGATGGTCTTTCTCAACAATCTTCACACAAATCCACTCCTTATATCACCCCCTTATTACTCCACTAATGCAAATCATGGTTACTTGGTTGGCCCCAAACTTCACAATTTGCACAACCAAGCGACCACCAACATAAATCCACCAATTTGGAACAAAGTTTTGTGACTCAAAAAAAATAAAAAAAATAAAAGGGTCCTAAACTAGCCTCCTTCCAATTTTCCTCCTTATCACTCCCTTCTTATTCCTCCAAAAATTCTCATCATAGGAAGAATTATGCTCAATTTTTTTTTCATTTTTTCATTTTTTTCATTTTTTTTCTTGAAAATCCCTCATTTTGCCTAAGGTGCCCTTTCGGGTTTTCACCTTAGCTTTTCCTTTCCTCTCATCGGTGGCTCGCAACTCGATTTTTCATTTTGCCCGGAATGCCCTTTCGGGTTTTCATTCCGTCCTCGGCCACCTTCCCAAATCTTGCCTAGGTGCCCACCCTTGTGGGTTTTCACCTAGCCGGGATTTTAAATTTTTTTCTTTTCTTTTTCTCTTTTTTTTTTTTTTTTTCTTTTTCTTCAAAATAAAGACATATAAAAATACAATGCATCAAAAACAAACTAACTATGTAAAATCTTCTCCCCCACACTTAGAATATACAATGTCCTCATTGTAGGAGAGAAGAAAAATGTTACCTCATCAATTGTCGAAAGGAGAAGACCCCGAGGCACCTCCTCGGTTTCTCCTCCTATCCCTTTCTTCTCTAATCCGTCTTCTTTGCTCCACGCCTTCATCAAGGGTTGCTTGGGTGTAAGGAAAAGGGTAGCCCGGGTTTTGTTGCATGGACATCCCAAAGAGAGAGCTAGCCAAGCCATAGACGTCCTCTTTTGCCACCGCATCTTCATAGGAGTCTTGAAGATAGGTGTGGTGGCGCTCATTTTGAACGTTCAAGTGGCTCGTAGCTTGCTCCCTCCAAGCATTTTGGGTGGCCCACATTTCATTTTGCTCTTTCCACCTTTGATCTTGTTGTTCTCTCCAAAGGCGGGCTTCCTCTTGCCCGTCTAGCATCCTCTTCCATTCCGCATTTTGAGCCCTCTCGGCTTCCCCTCTCAATCTCTCCCTCTCCTCCACAACATTATGCCAATCATCCAAAGTCTCAAGCCTACCTCCTTGTAATTGTTGCCAAGTGTTTGAGGCATCCACCCTCCCACTAATGTGTGCCAAGACGTCGTTGGTGCTAGCAAAATAGTTAGCCATTTGTTGTTGCCATGGCTCCACGGTTGTGCTAGAACGACCCTCCGCATCAAACATGGGGGTGTCGGTATCATGGTGGCTTTGGAATGGTGATTGGAAATGGAATGGTGGTGGTTGCTGCTGCTGTTGTTGTTGTTGTTGTTGTTGTTGTTGTTGTTGTTGTTGTTGTTGTTGTTGTTGTTGTTGTTGTTGTTGTTGTTGTTGTTGTTGTTGTTGTTGTTGTTCAAAATTGGTGGTTTGGGAAGGTCCTTGCTCAATTGCAAGGATCTCAATCTCCTCTCTCAAATGCTCACTTCCCTCACCACCTTCTCTCCTTACCCTCCTTTGTCTCAAAGGCACTTCTTCTACCTCCTCCTCCTCCGCACTACTTACCCCCAAACTTTCCTCCCTAGGACAAACAAAATCCCATGCCGCGGGTCCTCTAAGTAAAGGATTGTTTTGAGGTCTAGGCAACTTCATGTAGCTTAGCCCGTCACTTCCCAACCAAAACCCTTTCAAGGGTTGCTCCTTGCTAGTCTTAAACATGTGAACTTCTTCTAGCCCAAGATGGTTGTACCTCGTCAAACCCCTACATATGTTCACCGCTTGACCATTAGGAATGCCCCCCTCATAATGCCTTACCAAGAAAGAAATCACCCCCCCCACAATGGATGCTTGCCCTTGCCGATTTTTGGCTATGCTTGATGCAAGCTCTCAAAAACAAATCGGCCCAATCCGGGATCCCTACCCCCTCCGGAAGCATAGTCCACAAACAAAGCCGGATATTCTCCGGCACCTTGGTGGGTTCTCCCGCGGAGTTGAAAATGGTGGTAAGGAACCTAGTAATTAGGCGGAGTACGGGGTGGGTGATGGCTGACAGTTTGGCATCCTTAGACGGGTCGTGGTCATCGGCAATGTTACCCCACATCAAATGCATTTTGCCCCTTGGGCACCTAATGTCTACGGGTTGCTTGGTGATTTTGAGGATTTGACGGATTTCGGAAGTTGAGGCATTATGCCAAGTTTGGTTCAATCGGAATCGGTAGGCTTTCTCCTCACCTTCGGCCACATCCAACTCCGACAAGGTTGCTAGAAACTCGTATGCGAAACTCCTATAGGTGTAATCCCAGGAGTTTGGCTCGAGATAAGCCTCTAGCCCTACTTTAGCTAGCATGTCCCTTGTCAAGTTGAACATGCCTAAGGCATGGAGGGTGGTTGGGCAAAAGAATTTGGTGGCTACAAGAGGGTGAGTGGTTATTTGATCCCAAATTTTCTTATATTGAGCTTGCAACCTCTCATAGCCCATGAACACCGCTTCAACCTCGGTGTCGGGCTCACTCACCGCGGCCCTCTTATTTTTCCCCTTGCCAAACAACTTAGAGATCTTTGGTGCCATTTCTGCAAAATGTAACAAACAACACACTACAACAACAAGAAGCAATCACTCGAAAGATTTTTCACTCAAGCAATTCAACAAACACTTGGTGTGCAACAATTTCTACACCTCAAAAAGCTAGTGTTTGTTGAATTTCTTTACCTTACTCAGAAAACTTTGTCCAATCCTAACTACACAATCAAGCAAGGGAATGGGGAACTAAAACCTAAGACTAATTCTAGCCTAATTCGAGCAAAAACTTGAAGAATAATGAAAAAGTCGAGTATGAAGTTATACCTTTGCTTTTCCACAAGATTCAAGCTCCTTGATGATTAGAATAGGTAGGAATTCGACAAATAGCCTTAAAAACCCAACAAAAGACCCGAAAAAAAACGAATTTGAGGGAAAAAAATCTAGGTTTTTAAGACGGATTTTTCTGAGATTTTGAGGGAATGAGATTGATTTTGGGGTTATAGAAGGTAGAATAATGATTTGGATGAAGGATTGGATTGATTTTGATGAAAGTTTTGGAAGATTTGAGTGAGAAAGATGGATTTTTGAGGGATTGGGGTTGGTTTTGGTGTGTTTGTCGTGAAAAGCAAAGAAGAAGTTGGTGTTTTTGTGTTATGAAGAACACGGGCAAAGCCTAGAAAATAAACTAAAATCTGCTCTCGACGCAGGCTGCGTCGTCACGACGCAGGCTGCGTCCTACGACGCAGGCTGCGTCGAGCACTGCCGGATGGTTCTTGCTTTTGCACTTAGCAAAATTTTTGCTAAGTGCTCCAAACACCCCCACACTTGCAATTTCACTTCAATGGCCCATAATAACCTCCAATATCCAAATTCCATCGATTCCCGAACTTTTTATCCGTGGCACGCATCCCGAGGCGGCCAAAAACTCGCAAAACTTCACAAAACCGTTAGTAACTTCAAAAATTTTGTTTGATGCAATGTCTAACTAACTTAAAACAACTTAAATGCTAAGATTTAACAAAGAAACTTCAAAGAAATATTCACAAGGATAGAGTATGTACATGTTTTGCCGTTTATTTAGAGTCGATGGCTCGACTTAGCTATTTCAAGCTTTTCAACTTTGATAAATGGGGTCTTCAAGCAAGACCTCTTCTTCCCCCTCCCGGGTGCATCCTTGGAAGTAGTGCTTGAGACGGTGGCCATTCACTTTGAGGAGCTTTCCATCCCCGGGCCCCTCCACTTCAATAGCCCCATGAGTAAACACTTTCTTGACGGTGTAAGGTCCAAACCATCTTGACCTCAACTTGCCCGGAAAGAGCTTAAACCGGTTTTGGAACACCAGAACTTTATCACCTTCCTTGAAAACTCTACGGTTTATCATCCCATCATGCCATCTTCTTGTTTTCTCTTTGTAGATGGAAGAGTTTTCATAAGCATCTTGGCGAATTTCTTCAAGTTCTTGTAATTGAAGCTTCCGGTGCATACCGCTCTCATCTTGGTTTTGGTTGAAAGATTTGATAGCCCAATAGGCTTTGTGCTCAACCTCCACGGGGAGGTGGCAAGCCTTGCCATAGATGAGACGGAATGGGGACATGCCAATGGGGTTTTTGAAAGCGGTCCTATAAGCCCACAATGCATCAACTAGCCTCTTACTCCAATCCTTTCTATCCGGATTCACCGTCTTTTCAAGTATTCCTTTAATTTCACGGTTTGAGATTTCGGCTTGCCCGTTTGTTTGTGGGTGATAGGTCGTGGAAATTTTATGATTCACCCCATATCGTTTGAGAAGGCCTCCAATCACTTTGTTGCAAAAATGGGTCCCCCTATCACTAATGATAGCCCTTGGAAAGCCAAACCGAGAGAATATGTTCTCTTGAATGAAAATGGCTACTACCTTGGCATCATCGGTGCGGGTAGGAATTGCTTCACCCCATTTTGATACATAGTCCACCGCTAAGAGGATGTACAAATAACCACCGGAATTTGGAAAAGGGCCCATAAAATCAATTCCCCACACATCAAAGATCTCACAATATAGAAGAGGTTGTTGTGGCATCTCATTTCTCTTTGTCAAATTCCCCACCCTTTGACATCGGTCACAAGTCTTTACGAATTTGTGGGCATCTTTAAAAAGGCTTGGCCAAAAGAAACCGCATTCAAGCACTTTTCTAGCGGTTCTTTGTGGCCCAAAATGCCCTCCACAAGCATAGTCATGACAATGATGTAGGATGGAAGGAATTTCACTCTCGGGCACACATCTTCTCACAAGTTGATCTTGGCAAAATTTCCACAAGTAAGGATCATCCCATGTATAGTACTTGGCATCGGACTTGACTTTGCTCTTTTGATGAGAAGAGAAATGGCTTGGAAGCCGCTTTGTCACTAAATAATTGACCATGGTGGCATACCATGGCTCTTCCACTTGTATAGCATAAAGTGACTCATGAGGGAGACCTCCTTCAACCTCCTCAAGAGGGCATGATGGTCTTCCTTCATGGTTAAGCCGGCTCAAATGATCCGCCACCACATTCTTCACCCCTTTCTTGTCTTTTATTTCCACATCAAATTCACTTAGAAGAAGGATCCATCTCAACAACCTTGGCTTTGCATCCTTCTTTGCCACAAGGTATCGAATGGCGGCATGATCGGTGTAGATGATCACCTTTGTGCCCAATAGATAAGATCGGAATTTTTCTAGAGCATAAATCACACCAAGGAACTCCTTCTCCGTCGTGGAATAGTTCTTTTGAGCATCATTCAAGAGGGTAGAAGCATATTGGATCACATGGGGTCCCTTGTCACTCTTTTGACCCAAAACCACTCCCAATGCATAGTCACTTGCATCGGTCATGATTTCAAATGGAAGATCCCATCGTGGCGCTTGAATAATTGGTGCGGTGACCAATCTCTCCTTCAAGTCATTGAATGCTTTCCTACATTTATCATCAAAAACAAATTCCGCTTCTTTGTGCAAAAGCTTGCATAAGGGGTTAGCAACCTTGGAAAAATCCTTAATAAATCTCCGGTAGAAACCGGCATGTCCGAGAAAAGACCTAATGTCTCGGGTGTTAGAGGGATAAGGCAAAGTTTTTATGATGTCAACCTTAGCCTTATCCACCTCAACCCCCCTTTCCGACACTACATGTCCTAAAACAATGCCACTAGTCACCATGAAATGACATTTTTCGGAGTTTAAAATGAGATGGGACTCTTGGCATCGCTCTAAGACAAGAGCAAGGTGTTTTAGACATGCATCATAGGAGTCCCCATGGACGGTGAAATCGTCCATGAACACTTCTATGATCCTTTCTACATAGTCGGAGAAAATACTCAACACGCACCGTTGAAAAGTTCCCGGTGCATTACACAAACCAAAGGGCATACGACGATAAGCAAATGTACCAAATGGGCATGTGAATGTGGTCTTGACTTGGTCCTCGGGTGCGATTGGGATTTGAAAATACCCCGAGTACCCGTCAAGGAAACAATAGAAAGCTTTTCCCGCTAGTCTTTCTAACATTTGATCAATAAATGGTAGCGGGAAATGGTCTTTCAATGTTACCGCATTCAAGCGGCGGTAGTCAATACACACTCTCCAACCAGTTTGGGGTCGGGTGGAGACCAAGTCTCCTTGTGCATTCTTGACTACCGTCACTCCTCCCTTTTTGGGTACGACTTGCGTTGGGCTAACCCAACGAGAGTCGGAAATAGGGAAAATAATACCCATTTGCAATAGCTTAATTACCTCTTCTTGCACTACCTCCGCCATGGGTGGATTGAGCCTCCTTTGGGGTTGTCGGACCGGTTTGGCATCCACTTCAAGCCGTATCTTGTGCATGCAAGTCACCGGGCTTATCCCCTTTAGGTCCGCTATGCTCCAACCAAATGTATCCTTATGCTTTTGAAGTAATGCTACCAATTTGTCTTCTTGGTCCTCGGTGAGTGTGCTTGAAATGATAAGTGGTAGGGTGTTCTTGTCCCCTAGAAAGATGTACTTCAAATGGCTTGGGAGGGTCTTCAACTCGACCTTAGGAGGTTGGATAATGGAAGGGAGGGGCTTGTGGAGTGGGATACTCAAGGCAAATAACTCGGACAACCTAGCCAGTGCAGGACGCAGGCTGCGTCCAGTGACGCAGGCTGCGTCGTACGACGCAGGCTGCGTCGTGTGACGCAGGCTGCGTTGAGCACGGGTTTGCCCAGTTTTCAGCATCTCTATTACGTTGAGCTCCTCATATGTTTCTATTGGCTCTTCCCTTTCCAAGTCTTCAAGACATTCCTGCACATCAAAGGCCAACAACAAACGCAAACCTTCCTCTTCCATGGGGTTAGTTAAAGCTACCTCGAGTGGGTCTCTATCACAAAGTTTATACATTTGATTCACTAATGGCTCAAAGATATCCAAGAAGAAACAAGATTGATGGTCACTCGGGTGCCTCATGGATTCATATATATTGTAAGTTAATCTTTTCCCTTCAAACTCCATAGTCAAGCACCCGTTTGAAACATCGATCTTGGTATTTGAAGTTTTCATAAACGGCCTACCAAGAAGGAGAGGGGTGGCACTAGAGCTAGATTCCATATCTAAGACGTAGAAATCCGCCGGAAAGACAAGATTATCGACTTCCACTAGTACATCCTCTACCATGCTCTTGGGGTAAACACTAGACCTATCGACAAGTTGAATGACTACCCCGGTCTTAGACAAAGGTCCTAAACCTAGGGTCTCATAAATAGATAAAGGCATGACGTTTATAGAAGCCCCAAGGTCTAGCATGGCACGTTTAAAACTTTTCTCCCCAATAGTGCAAGGAATAGTGAACATGCCCGGGTCTCCACATTTCTTGGGCAAATTTTGTTTGAAAATGGCCGACACATGTTCACTCACCCTAACCTTATGGGTTCCCTTCTTAGGATTTCTCCTAGGTGTACAAAGTTCTTTCAAGAACTTTGCATACCTAGGAACACTATTCAACAAGTTAAGGAGTGGGATGTTTACCTCACATTTTCGGAAAGTCTCATATAAGTCATTCTCCTTGGCATATTTCCTTGTGCTTATCAAGGCACTAGGAAATGGGACTTCCGGTATGTACTCCTCCACTTCATCATCTTCAATAGTGTCCTTGCTCTTCCTTGAATTGTCTCCCTTTGGGTCCATGCTTTTGGATGCCCCTTTTTCATTTCTCAATATCTCTTCTTGACTAACCACCAATTCTCCTTGGTCTTCAATCTCAATGGTTTCCATCTCAATATTCTTCATCTTTTCCTTTCCTTTGACAAGGGGGTGTACTTCCAACTCTTTGCCTCCCCTCAATGTCATGGCACTAGCATTTTCCCTTGGTGGGGGAATGGTTTGAGATGGGAATCTTGTGGAGCTTGAGGCTTGGGATTTTGATAAATTTGAGGCCATTTGGGATAGTTGGGTTTCCAAGTTGTTCACCCTAAGGTTGTTAGCCTCCCTATCCTTCCTTGCTTCCTCTCTATCCCTCCTTGCTTCCTCCCTATCCTTCTCTTGATTGGCAAGAAGTGTTTGCAAGATGTCACTCAAGTTCCCTTAAGAAGAAGAATTCCCTTGATTTGGGTTTTGGTTTGGTTGTCTTTGGGATTGAGAATTATTTGGAAAATTTGAGTTGTTGGGTCTTGGGTTGTTGTTGTTGAAATTTCTTTGGGGATTTTGGTTGAAATTTGTGTTTCGGTTTTGGGTTGGATTTTGGGCTCTCAAGTGATTGAATTGACCATTTTCAAAACTCTTTGACTTGTCTCCTCCCCACCCCAAAAGATCACGATTTCCCACTTGGTTATACATTCCTCCACCACTGGGGTTTCTAGCATTGTAATTCCCATACCCCATGGCATTGACACTCTCCATGGTGGCTCCTTGCTCAATCATGATGTAACATGTATTTGTAGCATGTTCACCTCCACAATAAGAACATTCAAGTGATTCGGGGTGTTGAGAAAATGAATTACCTTTGTTAACAACCAAGTTGGATACCAAGCATTTAAGTTCACCCATCTCTTGCATGAGTTTGTGATTTTGAGAGGCAGGAGAATCTTCCATGGAAGATACATTTCTAGAGCTTCCTCCCCTTTCATTCTTCCTCCCGTAGCTTCTTGTGTTCATAGCCAACTTCTCAATAATGTTGTTGGCGTCGACCACATTAAGTGTATCAATGCCACCTCCGGTGGCGGCTATAATCATCCGTTGGTCGTTTTGGCATAATCCTTCATTGAAGGCCGTCAATAGATCGTCACCCGACATTCCATGATACGGGCACCTTGCCACGAGGCTTTTGAAGCGCTCCCAATAGTCATAGAGAGTTTGCCCCATGTCTTGCTCAATGGTAGTGATGAGCTTCTTTGAGTGGTTATGCCTTGAATCCGGGTAGTATTTCTCAAGAAATTTCTGCTTCAAACCCACCCAAGTATTGACGGAATGGGCCGGAAGACAAAATAACCATTCCTTAGCGGCATCTTGTAGAGAGAATGGAAATGCCCTAAGTTTAAATTGGTCTTCGGTCACTCCTTGAGGGATGGCCCCTTGGCATATCATGTGAAATTCGGCCAAGTGCCTATTGGGATCATTCTCCACCATTCCATGAAATCTTGGCAAATTATGAACAAAGAACCCCTTTAGCTCGAAATTGACATCCCCCATGGGAGGGTATGCGATACACAACGGTTGCTCTTCATAGTTTCTTGCCCGGATTTCACCAATAGTTCTATTATCTTCCATTTCGGGTGGATAGATGATGTTCAAAGGTGGTGATCTCCTAGGTGGTGATCTAGGTGGTGACACAAACACTTGTTCTTGTGGTTCTTGAAAAATATTGTTCTCAAACTCCTCTTCACTAGGCTCCCTCCAAAAGGGTCTCCTATAGAGGGGATTCGAAAACAACCAATTGGAAATGCTACTAGAAGCCGGGTCAATGTCTTGGTCACCAAGTCCTTCTTGTGACCTAGGCATAAACGCTAAAACACTTCAACAACACAATTAGTAACTTCAACACCAAGTAACCTACAAACAATACAAAAAGAAATATTTGAAAAACAATCTAAACAAATTATGACACTAACAAGAGTTCAATTTGATATTTAGCTATATTGCCTTCCCCGGCAACGGCGCCAAATTTGACGAGACTATTTTACGGGGTCGTTAATTCCACAAATTAGCTATGCCAAATAACAATTTATAAAACCAAATCTAGACTCAAACCAACCTAAGTAAAGGGTAGTAAGGGTAAGACAAGGATCGAACCCAAGGGAAGGCGATGAATGCTAAAAATCTAATCTAGCCTCTTGCTAAAAACCGATTAAACAAATTAATTAATCTAACCACAAATTAAAACACTAATTGAAACAAAGACTTGAATTACTTACAAACTATGATATTCACAATGGTAAACATGTAGATAACAAATAGGAAGAGAGTTTTTCATGAGAAAAGATTATCAAGCCTAAAAATTCACCAACACTAACTAAATACTCAAATATTCAAATAAGGAGAAGTAACTTAGTGCAATTTTCCCAAGTTCCTCCACAATTAACAAAGTAAAGATCCCTCCTTTCCTCCCTTCTCTAATTATCTATTTCAAACTTCTAAGAATTAGCCACCATGAATTAAACCATCCATAAATGACCCAATACAACTAAACCCATACTTATTACAACATAAGCATAAATAAAGATGCAAGCTTTAAGCACAAAACCAAAGAAGCATGCTAGAATCATGAACTAAAACATTAAACCATGTCCTAAATACATAATAACCCAAATTCCACTCAAAAGATTCTAACTTTTAAACCAAAGTTACAATCTTTCAAGTTGCTTCAACAAATATCAAGACAAATCAACCAAATTCATCAAGACAAAGCAATTTAATCAAACAAACAATTACTAAGATGGTTAGTCTTAACAAC
>JAIUZE010046415.1:0-40277 GCA_022085475.1 Heliosperma pusillum
TTTAGCCGGCTCAAATGATCCGCCACCACATTCTTCACCCCTTTCTTGTCTTTTATTTCCACATCAAACTCACTTAGAAGAAGAATCCATCTCAACAATCTTGGCTTGGCATCATTCTTTGCCACAAGGTATCTAATGGCGGCATGATCGGTGTAGATGATCACCTTTGTGCCCAAGAGATAAGACCGGAATTTTTCTAGAGCATAAATCACACCAAGGAATTCCTTCTCCGTCGTGGAATAGTTCTTTTGAGCATCATTCAAGAGGGTAGAAGCATATTGGATCACATGGGGTCCCTTGTCACTCTTTTGACCCAAAACCACTCCCAATGCATAGTCACTGGCATCGGTCATGATTTCAAATGGAAGATCCCATCGTGGTGCTTGAATAATTGGTGCGGTGACCAATCTCTCCTTCAAGTCATTGAATGCTTTCCTACATTTATCATCAAAAACAAATTCCGCTTCCTTGTGCAAAAGCGTGCATAAAGGGTTAGCAATCTTGGAAAAATCCTTAATAAATCTCCGGTAGAAACCGGCATGTCCTAGAAAAGACCTAATGTCTCGGGTGTTAGAGGGATAAGGTAAGGTTTTGATAATGTCAACCTTAGCCTTATCCACCTCAACCCCCCTTTCCGACACTACATGTCCCAAAACGATGCCACTAGTCACCATGAAACGACATTTTTCGGAGTTTAAAATGAGGTGAGACTCTTGGCATCGCTCTAAGACAAGAGCAAGGTGTTTTAGACATGCATCATAGGAGTCCCCATGGACGGTGAAATCGTCCATGAATACTTCTATGATCCTTTCTACATAGTCGGAGAAAATACTCAACATGCACCGTTGAAAAGTTCCCGGTGCATTGCACAAACCAAAGGGCATACGGCGATAAGCAAATGTACCAAATGGGCATGTGAATGTGGTCTTGACTTGGTCCTCGGGTGCGATTGGGATTTGAAAATACCCCGAGTAACCGTCAAGGAAACAATCGAAAGCTTTCCCCGCTAATCTTTCTAACATTTGATCAATAAATGGTAGCGGGAAATGGTCTTTCAATGTTACCGCATTCAAGCGGCGGTAGTCAATACACACCCTCCAACCGGTTTGGGGTCGGGTGGAGACCAAGTCTCCTTGTGCATTCTTGACTACCGTCACTCCTCCCTTTTTGGGTACGACTTGAGTTGGGCTAACCCAACGAGAGTCGGAAATAGGGCAAATGATACCCATTTGCAATAGCTTAATTACCTCTTCTTGCACTACCTCCGCCATGGGTGGATTGAGCCTCCTTTGGGGTTGTCGGACCGGTTTGGCATCCACTTCAAGTCGTATCTTGTGCATGCAAGTCACCGGGCTTATCCCTTTTAGGTCCGCTATGCTCCACCCAAATGTTTCCTTATGCTTTTCAAGTAGTGATACAAATTTGCCTTCTTGGTCCTCGGTGAGTGTGCTTGAAATGATAAGTGGTAGGGTGTTCTTGTCCCCTAGAAAGATGTACTTTAAATGGCTTGGGAGGGTCTTCAACTCGACCTTAGGAGGTTGGATAATGGAAGGGAGGGGCTTGTGGAGTGGGATACTCAAGGCAAATAACTCCGACAACCTAGCCAGTGCAGGACGCAGGCTGCGTCCAGTGACGCAGGCTGCGTCGTACGACGCAGGCTGCGTCGTGTGACGCAGGCTGCGTCGAGCACTGCCTTGCCCTGTTTTCAGCATCTCTATGACGTTGCTCTCCTCATATGTTTCTATTGGCTCTTCCTTCTCCAATTCTTCAAGACATTCCTGCACATCAAAAGCCAACAACAAGCGCAACCCTTCCTCTTCCATGGGGTTAGTTAAAGCTACCTCGAGTGGGTCTCTATCACAAAGTTTATACATTTGATTCACTAATGGCTCAAAGATATCCAAGAAGAAACAAGATTGATGGTCACTCGGGTGCCTCATGGAGTCATATATATTGTAAGGTAACCTTTTTCCTTCAAATTCCATAGTCAAGCACCCGTTTGAAACATCGATCTTGGTATTTGAAGTTTTCATAAACGGCCTACCAAGAAGGAGAGGGGTGGCACTAGAGCTATATTCCATATCTAAGACGTAGAAATCCGCCGGAAAGACAAGATTATCGACTTCCACTAGTACATCCTCTACCATGCCCTTGGGGTAAACACTAGACCTATCGGCAAGTTGAATGACTACCCCGGTTTTAGACAAAGGTCCTAAACCTAGGGTCTCATAAATAGATAAAGGCATGACGTTTATAGAAGCCCCAAGGTCTAGCATGGCACGTTTAAAACTTTCCCCCCCAATAGTGCAAGGAATAGTGAACATGCCCGGGTCTCCACATTTCTTTGGTAAATTTTGTTTGAAAATGGCCGACACATGTTCACTCACCCTAACCTTATGGGTTCCCTTCTTTGGATTTCTCCTAGGTGTGCAAAGTTCTTTCAAGAACTTTGCATACCTAGGAACACTATTCAACAAGTTAAGAAGGGGAATGTTAACCTCACATTTCCGGAAAGTCTCATATAAGTCATTCTCCTTGGCATATTTCCTTGTGCTTATCAAAGCACTAGGAAATGGGACTTCCGGTATGTACTCCTCCACTTCATCATCTTCAATAGTGTCTTTGCCCTTCCTTGAAGTGTCTCCCTTGGGGTCCTTGCTTGTGGATGCCCCTTTTTCATTTCTCAATATCTCTTCTTGACCAACCACCAATTCTCCTTGGTCTTCAATCTCAATGGTTTCCATCTCAATATTCTTCATCTTTTCCTTTCCTTTGCCAAGGGGGTTTACTTCCAACTCTTTGCCACCCCTCAATGTCATGGCACTAGCATTTTCCCTTGGTGGGGGAATGGTTTGAGATGGAAATCTTGTGGAGCTTGAGGCTTGGGATTTTGACAAATTTGAGGCCATTTGGGATAGTTGGGTTTCCAAGTTGTTCACCCTAAGGTTGTTAGCCTCCCTATCCTTCCTTGCTTCCTCTCTATCCCTCCTTGCCTCCTCCCTATCCTTCTCTTGATTGGCAAGAAGGGTTTGCAAGATGTCACTCAAGTTCCCTTGAGAAGAAGAATTCCCTTGATTTGGATTTTGGTTTGGTTGTCTTTGGGATTGAGAATTACTTGGAAAATTTGAGTTGTTGGGTCTTGGGTTGTTGTTGTTGAAATTTCTTTGGGGATTTTGGTTGAAATTTGTGTTTCGGTTTTGGGTTGGATTTTGGGCTCTCAAGTGATTGAATTGACCATTTTCAAAACTCTTTGACTTGTCTCCTCCCCACCCCAAAAGATCACGATTTCCCACTTGGTTATACATTCCTCCACCACTGGGGTTTCTAGCATTGTAATTCCCATACCCCATGGCATTGACACTCTCCATGGTGGCTCCTTGCTCAATCATGATGTAACATGTATTTGTAGCATGTTCACCTCCACAATAAGAACATTCAAGTGATTCGGGGTGTTGAGAATATGAATTACCTTTGTTAACAACCAAGTTGGATACCAAGCTTTTAAGTTCACCCATCTCTTGCATGAGTTTGTGATTTTGAGAGGCATGAGAATCTTCCATGGAAGATACATTTCTAGAGCTTCCTCCCCTTTCATTCTTCCTCACGTAGCTTCTTGTATTCATAGCCAACTTCTCAATAATGTTGTTGGCCTCGGCCACATTAAGTGTATCAATACCACCTCCGGTGGCGGCTATAATCATCCGTTGGTCGTTTTGGCATAATCCTTCATTGAAGGCCGTCAATAGATCATCCCCCGACATCCCATGAGAAGGGCACCTTGCCACGAGGCTTTTGAAACGCTCCCAATAGTCATAGAGAGTTTCCCCCATGTCTTGCTCTATGGTAGTGATGAGCTTCTTTGAGTGGTTATGCCTTGAATCCGGGTAGTATTTCTCAAGAAATTTCTTCTTCAAACCCACCCAAGTATTGACGGAATGGGCCGGAAGACAAAATAACCATTCCTTAGCGGCATCTTGTAGAGAGAATGGAAATGCCCTAAGTTTAAATTGGTCTTCGGTCACTCATTGAGGGATGGCCCCTTGGCATATCATGTGAAATTCGGCCAAGTGCCTATTGGGATCATTCCCCACCATTCCATGAAATCTTGGCAAATTATGAACAAAGAACCCTTTAGCTCGAAATTGACATCCCCCATGGGAGGGTATGCGATACACAACGGTTGCTCTTCATAGTTTCTTGCCCGGATTTCACCAATAGTTCTATTATCTTCCATTTCGGGTGGGTAGATGATGTTCAAAGGTGGTGGTCTCCTAGGTGGTGATCTAGGTGGTGACACAAACACTTGTTCTTGTGGTTCTTGAAAAATATTGTTCTCAAACTCCTCTTCACTAGGCTCTCTCCAAAAGGGTCTCCTATAGAGGGGATTCGAAAACAACCAATTGGAAATGCTACTAGAAGCCGGGTCAATGTCTTGGTCACCAAGTCCCTCTTGTGACCTAGGCATAAACTCTAAAACACTTCAACAACACAATTAGTAACTTCAACACCAAGTAACCTACAAACAATACAAAAAGAAATATTTGAAAAACAATCTAAACAAATTATGACACTAACAAGAGTTCAATTTGATATTTAGCTATATTGCCTTCCCCGGCAACGGCGCCAAATTTGACGAGCTTATTTTACGGGGTCGTTAATTCCACAAATTAGCTATGCCAAATAACAATTTATAAAACCAAATCTAGACTCAAACCAACCTAAGTAAAGGGTAGTAAGGGTAAGACAAGGATCGAACCCAAGGGAAGGCGATGAATGCTAAAAATCTAATCTAGACTCTTGCTAAAAACCGATTAAACAAATTAATTAATCTAACCACAAATTAAAACACTAATTGAAACAAAGACTTGAATTACTTACAAACTATGATATTCACAATGGTAAACATGTAGATAACAAATAGGAAGAGAGTTTTTCATGAGAAAAGATTATCAAGCCTAAAAATCACCAACACTAACTAAATACTCAAAGATTCAAATAAGGAGAATAACTTAGTGCAATTATCCCAAGTTCCCCCACAATTAACAAAGTAAAGACCCTCCTTTCCTCCCTTCTCTAATTATCTATTTCAAACTTCTAAGAATTAGCCACCATGAATTAAACCATCCATAAATGACCCAATACAACTAAACCCATACTTATTAAAACATAAGCATAAATAAAGATGCAAGCTTTAAGCACAAAACCAAAGAAGCATGCTAGAATCATGTAATAAACATTAAACCATGTCCTAAATACACAATAATCCAAATTCCACTCAAAAGATTCCAACTTTTAAACCAAAGTTACAATCTTTCAAGTTGCTTCAACAAATATCAAGACAAATCAACCAAATTCATCAAGACAAAGCAATTTAATCAAACAAACAATTACTAAGATGGTTAGTCTTAACAACAATTCATTCAACAATGAAATTCAAACATAGGAAAATGGAATTAAATAGAGAAGGAAGGATTAAAAGGTCTTACAATGCTAAAAGGGAAGAACTTGTTCAAATTACACTAAGCAAAAGAAGATTAGCTACCCATAGTCTTCATATTACAACCAATTTCTAAATAATAACCAATTACAAGAGCCAAACTTGAAGAACAAAGTAGAGAAAATGCTAAGGAAAATATGATGTTGTATGTTGAATGCTTGATGCCCTTCTCTCTCTTCAGAATTCTTCTTTTATACCCTTGGTCCGCAAACCTAGGGGCCTTGAAAGGTGGGCTTCCAAAAGACAAGACGAGAAAAGGAAGAAAACCCGTGCTGAGAGATGACGCAGGCTGCGTCCTACGACGCAGGCTGCGTCCTACGACGCAGGCTGCGTCCTACGACGCAGGCTGCGTCGTGCTGACGCAGGCTGCGTCGAGCACTGCCCAATTTTTGCCTTGTTTTCCTTCTTGACTTTCGTTGACCCAAGTATATTTGACCCCGCCTTGACTTCTATTGACCCATTGGGCTTGGTCTTCATACCTTGGTGATTCATTGCTAGCCCACTCCAATTTCCGGGTTTTTTGGGTCTCGGGTTTTCGGGTTTGACTTTCATTGACTTTCGGGATTTGACTCTCAAAATTGACTTAAAATACTAAATACTAACATTATTACAAAAACTAAAATTAACATAAAACATAGCTAATGACCCGTAAAAAGTAGAACGAAAGACTCTAAAAATTACTACTAGACACGACAATATTTGACGTTGTCAGACACGCTGTATATTCAATTGTTTCCAAATGTTACTCAGGTGCCAGCTTGGTAGCCGGCAGCCGGTCCACTTGACCGGCTGGCACACGCTGCCTTTCTTTCTCTATATTTTCTTATACCTTCTTTTATAATAGTTCGCATGGGTCGTTTATCATATAAATTTACGTAATGACTTTAAATATTCATGTTTAGAATATATGATATTCCATTCGCTTGTATCGCATGTTTTGTGACAGTTTTTCAAATATCCCACTTTGAGTCGGTTTTACATATGTAATGATTTGAGCACTAATTGTTAAGTGCTTTGAACTCTCATTCCCCGGCTACCTCCTCGCTCGTAAGGCTGGAATGTCGGAACGAGGAGTGTATCCTTACTGCTTAATTGCATGTTTCAGTGGGCATATGACGATGTTGTTGGGAGGCGAACGCTTTGCGTTGATCGACCCGGTCGTCAAATGTTGTATACTTGCGAGGTGGTGTCATTGCATGTAGCGTACCGCTTGTTATGATGCTTGTGCTCTTTTCCGCCTCTTTCGTGAAGGTTGACCGAATTTGGGGTACTCGGCTTCTATGTATGATCGAGTCTTGGATGCGAAATGTTTATCGCATGTCGAATCGGATAATGTCATTCTGAGAGTCTGGCCAGGTTTAGACTAGGACCGTATTATTATCGTCGTTCTACCAGGAGGAATTTAGTCTACATATACGAAATGTTAATCGTGTATGCGTTCAGGGAAATGTTTATCCCGTGGATGCGATTTTAATCATACTTGCCATGTACACGGTGCTAGTGCGTGTCATTTACCGTGAGAGATGTTGTCAACATATTCGTACGTTTCGATGGATGATTATATGATTTATTATTTGTGATCGCTGGATGACTTGGCATGGTTTGTTTGTCGAGTCTCAATCTTATCAAGCTTATGCCGCTAACTGTGAGATGCAAGCCCTAGTGAGTGTATGGTTGCCTAAGAGTGTCTTCCCCGAGTCTATCTATAATATGATGGTTACGGTTTTGTACTTCATGCACCTATATCATTATATATTAAAGTGCCTATTTATCCTTCTCGTATTTCACATGTATATTTATATATATGCATGCTTTTACTTATGTATTTCCGTTTAAGTTCGTTATTTGTGATATGGCTGGGAGAACCCGGAGTTACTCCCAACTGAGTGTGGCGTTCATGTTTTTCATGGATGAACAGGTTGCTTGCTTGGATGGATTTTGCTTGTTGTATTTTGGGTTCGGGTGTGAGCTAGCGGGCGTTGGCCTCGATGATTCACCCCTAGACGTTGTTTAGCTAGTTTGCTAATAACTTTGATAACATTTTGAGAGACTTCGTTTCTTTGTAGTATAATCTATTTTAGTTTGTATTTATTTGACATTCCTCGTATTTTTATCTTGGCATGTAAAAAGTTTTAGAAACACCGTATTTTTCGCTATATAAATCACATGTTTGTTATGTTTTATTTCCGCATTCGCGAGGGTTGTCACAGTGCACCTTTGGAATTGGCCTACACTAGGGGTCCTTTGTCAAGCTAGAATAAAAGATGGGGGGTCCCGGAGGAGATGTGGTGTTTTTTGATGGTTGGGTGGATGTTGGTGACGATGGTCATTGTGGTTTTCGAGTATTGTCTCATGCTGCCCGGGGTCGAGAAACTGGCCATCTAGTGATGCGAGAATGGTGTGCTCCGGCACCTTCATCCCGTTCATAGCCTCCATACAACCGGGCCTCTCATAACACTTGAGCCACGATCTCATCGGCTTGGGCTCCGTCCAACTACTATAAGCCACGTGCCCACCGAAACTACGTAAGACGTTAAGGTGAACCGGTCCACCCTCAACCACGCCAATAAGACGCCAAGACAAATCCCTCTTCGTCTTCTTCCTCCCCGTGCTAGATGAACCCTGACTAACCGGCACATATCGTCCTCTACCAACCCGTACCACCTTCTTACCTGCTGGTTCGGATGCCTGGTTCTCCAAGAAACACTCGTCATCGGGCTGCCCCCCCCCCCCCCCCCTCCGACTCAGATCCTGAACCGCCGTCAACATTACCATCATCAACGTCACCTACCCTATAAAAAACCGTCAGAAAATCTGTCTCCCTCACAGCAGGCGGGGGCGTAGGGGCAACGTCCATGCCCTCTGACCGACTAGGACGAAAGACCACTCCGGGTTGACGCACTCCAGGTACACGCCGCTTAGATGCCGTCACTTTTCGGCCTTTCGTACGATCAGGGACCACCATTATGTTTTTTTCTTTATCCATCTGCATATACAATAATATAACGTTATAGACAATCGACAAACAAACATAAAATAAAAAAAACAATTGAAATAACGAGAATAAAAAGCGATCATAAACATATAAACATATAAAACGTTCTTTCAAAAGCGATCAGAAACAAACATATAATAACAAATATTATCATTTTACACGAATTAAATTACATATGATTAAACAAATAATCATCGTCAACGTTCAAAACCATCGAAAACAAAGCAAAAAAAAAAGAAAAATGTCGACAAGCATTACCAACGTCCAGACTGGACGTTGGTCATCAACACCAACGTCCAGACTAGACGTTGGTCAGTAACACCAACGTCTAGACTAGACGTTAGACGTTGGTGTTGAGTGATGGTGGTGCCTACTGGTGGTGAGGGCGACTGGTGGTGAGTGATGGCGGCAGTGGTGGGGGCGTGGTGGTGGTTGTACGGGAAAAGAGGGAGAGGAGAGTGAAAGAGAAGAAAGTGAAGGTAGAGAGGAAAAGGGTAGTGACCGTCTTTTTTATAAAAGACGCCGACGATGTTTTATAAAACGTCGACGATGTTTCGTAACCCGGATTATGTACTGTAGTTATAATTTTACTAGATGAACAAAAATTCTATCCTTGTGCTTGACTACACATACAGCTTTATTAATTGTGCTCTACGATGGACCAAACCTATTTAATTACACGGACAACATTATTAATTGTGCCGCACCAGAAATTGACAACACACCACAATCGCTTATTATTTCCACTCGAAACAACCTTAATGCGCCTGAAGGGACGACCTCCAAAATTATGCCAAATTAACATACCCGCCACCCATAACTCGTAAACTACACCAAACAGATATCTCAAATTGGGGGACCGTGCTCCTTGCGCGTGGTCCAACAACTAGTTAATTTTAAAGTTTTATCTTACTTGGTACTATTTGAACCACTTTTAGGGAGCATGCAATTAGTATTTTGAAACCCGTTCGAGACTGGTTCTGAACAAATCAAAATGAGAAACATCGACACCAAAGATGAATTTTTGTGAACCAAAGAGATAAATTTTTGTGGACCAAAGATCATACCAGTATCCACAAGATTTGGATTACGACTAAACCTATTAAGACCATGTTTGACTTGACTTTTCAAAATCTGTTTTGCCAAAAAAAAATACTCCCTCATATTCACTCTTTTTTTTTCCTTTCCCTTTTGCACAAGAATTAAGAAAATAGATTTGGACCACACAAAACACACAACCCCCAACCAAAAAAGGAAAGAGGGAAGAAAACCCCACTTACCCAAAAGGGAAAAATGGAAGAAATGAAAGAATAGGAGGGAGTACTAATTAGCCAAATACTAAATTTTGCAAAAGTTAAAATGAAATTTTTAAAAACTAAACATCCATCATTTGCTCTAAAAAAAGCACAAAGCTCATTTTTCATAAATTAGGCCAAACACATTCATTTTTTTTTAGGGGAAAGATCAATTCATTTATTAATAAAACTATACGACATCTACAAAAATTGTCAAAATTAACGAAATACAATATTGTAAAATCAAACAAAAACAATCTTTCACGAAACAAAGATCTCTATTTGAATATAAGACGCTTCTGCAAGCCATCTATTATATCGCTGCTTGTTCACACATCCTTTCGCGAGGAGATCTATGGATCTGAATTTTTTTTGAGAAATATGAATTTTATTTGACCTGACATCTTGTATACGACGATCTGACATGAATTGCTTCACCATAGAGACACTATGAAGTCACCCGATCTTCTGTTTATTCATTATAATAATAGATCTAAAACTCTCATATTAAGAGATAAAAACACACCATATGTGGGAACAAGACTCTCCAATAGGGAGAGAACAATTAAAAAAAAAGGGTTTTCTGCGTGGTACCCTGGTGTTTTTCAAATTCTACGTGGTACTCTTCGTTTTTTCGAATCTACATGGTACTCCTAAACTTAATATAGTCATTAAAATATCAAACTACTAAAACTTAAGTTTTCAACTAGTTAAATTTTATAAAGAAAATATGTTGATGATTGAGAAAACGATATTTATGTTAATGTTACAACAAAATATAGTCAAAAGATCAAAAGAGGCGGAAGTGCATTTTGTGTATTTTAATAGGTTTTTATTAAGTTTAGGAGTATTATGTAGATTTTGGAAAAATAAGGGTTATTATGTAAAATTCGAAAAAAAACACGAGGGTACCAACCATGCAGACTAAACCCCAGAAAAAAAACATAAAATTACTTAATTTTAAAATTATACTCCCTCTGCTTTTTTATATATGACTTTCTCATATTTTGAGACACTCACTTCTTTCTTCAATATCTTTCCTCAATATCTTTATTAAAGTCAAAGGCTTACTTCAAAAAAGCAAACCGTCATATATAAGAAAACGGAGGGGTACAATAAACTCAAAATTAAGAGTCAAATATGGGCATTCCCTTTGTTTACCCAATCCACTATCGGGTTCAACCCGTCCATATCTCCAGTTTGAACCGATTCATAGAAACATTACCGCCAATTTTCCGACCCGACGTAATTTGGCTGTTGAGCGGTTGAAAAAGCTTCTAAACGACGCAGAAATTGCTTACAAACCACGCAGCAACACTCTCCTATAATCTCCTCCATCCTTTTCAGTTTTTATAAACTTATTTCAAATCACTAAAATTAAAAAAAAATTAAAAAAACTATAAAGATGAGCTTCAGAATGAGTTTCAAAGAAGAAGAAGAAACTCAAGAGAACAAGCAAGACGACATCAATGACGAACAACAACAACAAAAAGAAGGGCAATGGCGGAATCTAACTAATGACGTTTTAGCCCTCATCTTAAAACGACTCAACACAAGGGCAGACCTATGTCGTTTTCGCTCTATCTGTCAATCATGGCGATTATTCGCATCTCCTCCACAAAATCACATCTTTTTCCCTCTTTCTCTTCCTCCTCTTCACCCTAATTCTCGCAAATTATCTCTTTCTCCAACCCTAATTTACATCATCTCTCCCAAAGTCGATCAACAACGAAGGGTGTGGCTTGCAAAAGTTGCTGAAATTGGGGAAAAAAGGTGGGATCTTTTGAACCCATTAACAAAATCCAAGCTTTATTTTTCATCTGGGGTTTTCAAAAACCGGATTAATTTACTGGGTTTTCGAAATCTTGAGGTGGGTCGATCTTATCGTCTTCAATTGATTGATAATTTTTCGGAAGATAGTACATTTGATTTTGAAGACTTTAGTTCATCAATTTTTGTGAAGAAAGTTGTTGTTAATGTTTTTGAGGATCAAGTTTCTGTATTAGGGTTGAATAATTACGGCGAAATCGCCATTTGGAATTTGGGTGATGAGAATTGGAAGAATATCGAAATTGGGGAGAAGAAGGAGAATGAATTTGATGATGTTATATGCTATGATGGTCGGTTTTTCGCAGTCGATCAAAGAAGGAGACTTGTGACGATTAATCCAACGACAATGGAGTTAAATGAAGTGGTTAAACCAATGGAGGATTGCAATGGAATGTCAATGTGCATTTACTTGGTTGAGGCTAATTTTAAGTTATATATGGTTAATAAGATTGTTAATCCGAGACCGGTTAATTACTATGATGATGAAGAGGAAGAATGGGTTGTTGATAAAGCTAGAGCAGGAAAGCCACTTGGGTTTAATGTATATGTCTTGAATGAGAAGGAAAATAGTTGGGGGAAAGTCGATAATTTAAGGAATAAGGTTTTGTTTGTCAGTCGAGATGCTACATTTTCGATTAGTGCCGAGGATTTGGGTTGGAGTAAAGGGAATTGTGTTTATTTCGAAGGAGTGACGGGTTATGATGATGAGGCCGATATGAGGTTTGGGTTAAATGCTGGGGTTTATAGTCTTGAGCATGGTGCTATTACAACGTTGGATTCGGTGCCTGGGTGGACCGAGATATTCTGGCCGCCTTCACGCTGGTTCTCGGGTGGTGATGATCATGTTGAGGTTGAAATGCAAGATTAGACAGTTGCTATATGTGGATTATTGTCTATTTGGAGCCCTTTGTTTCTTTGACAGTAGTTGATTTTGGTTTGGCTTTTATATAGCATCACCTGGTAATAATTACTCGCAATTATTATGCAGTCAGTTTTACGCACAATTCATTATCAATTTATCTGCGATGAATTGATCAAAGCAATGTTTCTGCTACTGGGAAGATCTGAAGCATACCTGTTATGGTACAGTTGTGTTCATTTTATGGCTTCGAAATGAATTGGTTTTATTTACGCGGCGTACGAAAATATTTGCTAGCTGCTAAAAACTCCTGATGCAGAAACAGAATGCAGGTTTAGATGCTGCCATGGCAATTTGAAAACAGTACAATTTCTTAAACATTTCCGCTGTGCGAAGAACAGTTGAAGGAAACGTTAAAAACATCCACATAAGAATTTTTTGCTTCATTTAGGTTGCTAATCGTGTTATGGACTTGCGATACAATTACTTGAATAGAGTTACGATTTTTAGAATTGCATTCCATGACTAATTGCCTGTGACATAGTCAACAAGAAATTTAGTAGACGTGCCTCCAAAAAAAACTGATCAGAGTGTTAGTACAAGAAGGGAACGCTTGTCCACCTGATGAATGCTAGCATGTTGATATGTAACTAACATTATAATGTTCGGAGAGGTCCTTAGTTCATCCCCAACATCATTTAATATCACCAGAGACTTCAACGGGAATTTCAAGCTCGCCTTGTCTAGAAATGGCGGGTATTTGTCCGTGGAAATTAGCTTCTATTTCTGAGAATTGGGTAGCGTTACAACTGAATATATGTTACTTTGTAATCGTATGCATAATCATCGCCTTTGACAGTTTGGTTTGGCTAGTTGGGTTGACGAACACTTGCGAGGACACCTTATCAGACACTTGGTTGTAGACCCGCCCTTGACGTAAGGCCTTGGTAGCGACATGCCCCTTCTCTAATTGTTAGTCGAATGCAGCGGCCACCAGTTTGCAGCGGCCAAACAACTGGTGACACCCCCCTGAGTATGTCTATTACAAAACAGATGATTGCCAATGCCACGACAGTGCAAATCAACTCCTCTGTCACTAATTGTCGTTTGGATCATCTGTCCAACATGGTGTCGCGCCTTGTAACGGAAGGTTTGCTTCTCCTTTTGACATTGTGCTTAGAAACGTACGGGATTGCACACTTCCAAACGTAGGAGGATTGTCGCTGAAATTTGACAAAGGATTTTATCTAAGATTTACTCTATCACGCCCCCTATTTTAGCTGTTATTTTTTCATTTTTTCATTTTTTCATTTTTTCCAACTTTGCCCTTGACATTATTGTTATAATATACTACCTGTTAGGCTATTATCTATCTATACAACTTTGCCCGAGGCTTCCCTTGATGCCCCTCTTCCTTACCCTCTTCCTTAATGTCCCTCTTTCTATATTCCTACCACACGTGTGCTCACCACAATCTTACCTCCTCCACTTACCTTCCACACCTCATTTCCGCGTATCCTCTGCCATCCGAACACCCTACCGACTTCTCCACTTACCTTCTATTTTTTCACCGTCTTTGTTTGCTCCTTCTCCTTTTCCTTCCTCTTAAATCTCGTTGCATGTTTTTATGTTAATCTAGTCATCGTCGGTCTATATGGCCACCTGAGTACCCAATTGAATATTGATTAGTCTACAAATCATTAGCTCCATTACGCTGGAATTGACGCCGCTAATTTAAATGGTCAATCGTTTAAATATTCCCGAGGTAACTTGGTTTTGTTTAATTTAAGATGGTTAAACTCACTTTTGTTGTTGGGTTCTTCCTGTTTGTTTGTGCCTCATGTTAGGGTCTAAAAGGTGGTTGTTCAATTTTATTTACGGGTTTCTCTTTGAATGCTCTCTATTTTGTGTGCTTTTGGGGTTTTATTAAGATCTTAAGACCGATTTAGGAGGAGTGAAACTGACTTTCTAGGGTTTACTTTAATTAATTGTTAGGGGTTTGCTTTAATTAATTGTTTTTGTTTGTAATTTGACAGTTGGTTTGTGATTTTGGTATAATGAAAATGCAATATGGTTTTGCTTCAATTGTTTGTAACTTCATAGTGATAGTCGTGTAATTTGATAGTGGTAGTCTTTATAGATTGTATTTTGTGTGCAGCTAGGCTAAACTGGGTCTATCAATCATAATATCCATGAATCATATTCTTTGTTTATCTTCATCTAAATCTAATCTAATTTAAATTTAAATCTAATCAAATTTCAAATTCAGTTAACAATCTTATTTAGAGCATATATGTCCAAAGCCCCACTTGAAGATTACGCATCAATTGTTCAGATGGTGTGATGGGTTTACGCCGCCGTCGCTACTTTCTATTGTTTGGCCCATTGTTGCTGGTTCTAATGATGCCCACAAAGAGCACCATTCCGAACTATTTATCTTGCTTTGTGTCGGGTCCTAACTTCAATGGCAGTAAGCTTTGTAGAATTTATCGGTTAATGGATGCCCGGGTTATTTCCAGGAATCTTGCAGGCACCACAAACGCGTAAGTTATTCGTGGCTAGGCTTTCAATTATTACTTGTGGTCCACTGTGGGCACTCATACTTACCGTTCTATGTGGCTTGCTTTCAGAATTTGTCATACCAGACCGACGTTCCAAATTGGCCAGCTACACTTGCAAGGTCCCTTTCAGGTTGGAATATAGGTCTTTATTTTACAAAACTGTTTCTAGGTGTCTTGTTAGATTAAGCTAGGTGGATTGTGTCTCCTTTATTGTTTTTATTTAAAGATGCTCGCAACTAACGCCCTGTCAAAACGATTAGCCTAGCTCGGTAATTGTAGAGGTAAGAGAAGGAGAAGGGTAGTTGAACTTCTCGGATGAATTTGTCTTATGTTACTGACTGTTTGCTTCCCTTTTGAGGCTTTAAGCATGAAATTGTCGGGTGCATGTATGACCATTTAGTGCACTAAAATTAGTCATATAATTCCATTAGTTTCCTATTATGTAATGATAGCATCATCTGGAATATCTAATGGAAGGATTTAAGTAAAGTTCAAGATTCATATGGAATCCATCCAATCGGCGACTGCGCAGATTGCTTATGTGGCCTCTTTAGCAGAAAAGTACCTCGGTCCTCACTTAAACTTAATGCCGATTCTGCAGGTCCACTAGCACACCAAGTACAAGAACCCACTTTTGATTGGTACGTTCCAAGGTTGGTAAAAGTATATCGTTACTGTTAACCCATATCATATGAGATTAGAGAATTTATATGACACCACACCACTAAACAGTGTTTAAGCATCATTTGAGCAGGCAAGGAAACCATGTTTCCCTCTTTTAAATGCATTCCACTGATTTCGTCACCTTAATGTTATATCTTCATTCTGATATTGTAATATTTTGTCAATTGAGCACTTCATTTGTCCATCTCTTTATTCTGAAATTGAATCTGATGTGGGCTCTCAGCTTGGAAGCGACTAACCGGAGCGGGATTAGTGCAAAGAGAGCCAGAATATCACCGAATGATTTAGAAAGGTTGGGATGACAGCTCCAAGGTATTCTTAGTGCTGCGAACTGACAACACCAAAATGTGTTGTGTCTAGTAGTATTTATTAGGTTCGTTTATTATACTTTTTACGGGTCGTTAGCATCGTTTTATGCTAACCTTAGTCCTTGTAATTATGTTGTTATTTAGTATTTTTTAGTCAACTTTTAGAGTCAAACCCGGAAGTCAACAAAAGTCAAAGTCAAACCCGAGACCCGAGACCCAAACCCGAGAATTGGAGTGGGCTACAAGCAAATCATCAATGCAAGAAGAGCAAGTCCAAAGGGTCAATGGAAGTCAAGGCGAGACTAATGTCCAAAGGGGTCAACGAAAGTCAAGGCGCTCAACCAAGGGGAAAAACTGGCAGCGTGAAACGCTGCCAGCGCCAGTGAACGCTGCCAGCGTCGTGGGCGCTGCCATGTGTTCCTTCATTCTCCGTCTTGTCATTTTAAGACCCATTTCTCAAGGCCCTAGGTTTCCGGAGCCAAGGGTATAAAATAGCCAAATTGTAGAGAGAGAAGCATACAACATTGATACAACATTCCACAACACAACACATTAGAATTCTCTCAACTTTTGTTCTTCTTTTTTGGCTTGTAATTTGGTTGAACTTCATTTTTGGGTTGTAATATTGGATTATGGGTAGCTAATCCTCCATTTCTTAGTGTAATTGGAACAAGTTCACACCTTTAGCATTGTATGACTCTCTAATCCTCTTCTTCCTTATTTAATATAATTTTGTTGCGTTAATCTTTCATGTTGAGTAGATGAATGTTTAGTTAGACTAGCTTGACATCTTATTTGCTTAATGAATGCTTGTTCTTGGTAGGATTTGTCAACCTATATTTGAATGTGTGAAGTAAACTTGAAAGACTTCAACTTTGGTTTAAAGTTAGAGTCTTTTGAGTGATAAATTATATGTTGTGTGATTTTAACATGGTTTAGTGTTGAGTTGCATGATTCTAGCTTAATCCTTTGGTTTAATACTTAAAGCTTACTTCTTTGATTGTGCTTATGTTTTAATAAGTGTTGGTTAAGTTGTAAAGGGTCAATCTTGGTTGGTTTAATCCATGTTGACTATTTCTTAGGAGGTAGTATTAGATAAATAAAAATAGAGGTATAAAAGGGTCATCTTTGCTAATTGTTGTGTTACTTGGGAAAATTGCACTAAGTACTTTTCTCATATTTGATTTCTTGCATAGAAGGTGTTTGTTCTATTTTCTAGCCTAGAATTTCATGTTTCAATTTGAGTAATCTTTTTAACCAAATTTCTCCCTATATGTTATCCTACATGTTTTCTCATTGTGAATATTATAGTTTGTAATTAATTTAAGTTTTTGTCTTAATTAGTGTCTTAATTTGTGATTAGAGCAATTAGTTAGTAATTAGTTTTGTTAATTGGTTTTTTGCAAGAGTCTAGATTAGATTAATTTAGTTAATATCGCCTTCTCTTGGGTTCGGCCATATTCTTACCATTTTACTACCTTTATTTAAGATAGTTTGTGTTTGTTTAGGAGTTATAAATTGTTATTTGATCGTAGCTAATTAGCGACACCGTTTTTAAGCTCGTCACGAACTCGCATGTATACTATAGTAAACAGTTCTCGGCGTCCTCCCCAAGCGCCTAGCAATCCTGACCACCTTTTTGCTTTTAGGCTAGTTGTTTGTTGTTGGAATTCACAAATCTGCCAAGCATTTCTCATCCTTTTCGGCTCCACCTTTTGTGTTTCTCTGTTATGCGCTTCCCACTCTCCATTCTAATCTATTAATTCTCCCCTTCCCTTGGTAAGTGCTTTGTTGAATCATTCAATTTTTGCTTTGGAATGAAGTTGTCCTAGAGTTTAAAAGAGGTCAACAATGGGTCATGAACAATATAGTTCTTCTTCGCATGTGCATATGGTTCTTCATATCGGGTCTAAATGGTGTTCCCTCCTTCAATACTAGCTATTTGTTCGTGAGGCCATGTCGGAACGACAAGCCGTTTAAGTCTCAGTCTAGTTGCACGGTATCTGGTTCTCAGACCAACCTTTGTCGTTGAAAGGACTTGCTGCGGTTTGACAAAGCAAATTGAATTCACTTCTTTCGTGGGTGGGCCGAAGTTCGGGGGATAAATGTACATGGTCGGGTTCTTGGCTGCCCAAAATGTACGCACGTGTACTTTAATAATAGCACGTTGTTCCTCCCTATGTGAGGCTCTTGAGACGTCTTGTAAACATGGTGTTTTCGACAACGCAGTACCGTGCGCAAAGTTTTCATTACCAATGCATAAATGCTTAAGGCAAATGTAACAAAAACATATTGGTTTTAATATTTGTTGCGTATGGGAGACACAAACGTTTAATCGTGCTTTCCTTTAAAGTTATTACCCGCTAATACATGGTTGGACGTGTTTAATTGTTTTCCAGTTCGTTTGAAATAAAAATAGAAGACTCTGGTTCCTTTAATTATTATTTTTTGTTTACAAAAAAACTATGTCCTGCCTATTTTTTTGCCGTCGTCCATTCATTGAAGGTGCGATGTATTGCCGAGACTAAATGAATCTTTCAAGTCAGTGTCCCAACGTGCCTCACTAAAAAAAACAAAAAAAACAAAGCATTATCATACAACTTCCATGAAATCATTTAGTAAGCCTATGACATCACATTATATGCAATAAAAAATGCATGGGACTCTGTGTTAGTACTATGTGACCTAGGCCAGAGCATGGATCGGATATCCGATCCGAACTCCAATTTCGTATCGGATATCCGATCCGAAAATTCAAATTTTTACTATCCGATATCCGATCCGAAACACTTCGGATATCCGATTTTAATATTCGAAAAAAGCGGATCGGATATCCAAATATCCGTGGATATCCAATTTTCGAGATAATTTTTTCAGTATGTGTATTTTTCTTAAAAAAATGTCTTTTTTGCTCAAAAAAATTATTTTATAAAAAACTTCACTACATATCATAATTTAACATCCCGTATCTATCCGTAAATTGAACTAAATTAGCTCCTCGATTAAGAAAAATTAAAATAAACCTAGATCTGTCAACACAACATTGAAAACAAGATTTCCCTCATCCCCGTAAATATGTGGAGTAAAAACTCTTTTGCCTCTGAAACCAGGAGAGAAAAAAAGCAACTGGAACTAAAATAAAGCTTTGAATATATGAGTTGATGAATGAGAGAGTTGGGTCATAATATTCATGTTGTTGATTAGAGTAATTTGGGTAAAATAAAAGAGAAGATAATATTAATGGGATTAATCATTATGAGAAAGATGGAGTCACAATCAGAATTTGAAGACGGAAGTTAGTATATTTTAATGGAGTAAGAGGAAGTGAGTTGATTTCTCATGTCTGCTAAAATGAATTCAACATTTAGGGTTGTAGAAATGGGTGAATATATATATATATATATAAGGTACAATATCGTGTATTATGGGACAATGTTGTAAACAAGTGCATTTGTGGATTTTGAAGCCCCAAAAGTAATGGGTAAGTTTCAACTTCCTTTGGAAAAAATGTAAAAAAGTTAAGCTTCGGATCGGATCGGATATCCGAATTTTTTAGACTGGTATCCGATATCCGACCCGTATCCAAAAGGTTCGGATCGGGTATCCGATCTGAATGTCATTTTCGGATCGGGTATCCATTTTTTCGGATCGGATATCGGATCGGTTCGGATAATCGGATTTTTTGCTCAGCCCTAATATTTATTGTGACCTGTAGAGACATGCTTAGGCAGTATGGCTCACAATAGAAAGTGCATCTTCATAAGCTACCTTCTCATTGTATAGCTACTTACTCTTTTGCATTTTGTTTGTTCTGTGGAGGAGAGGAGGAAAAAATACAGGCACAAAAACAAGCCTACATCAGCCACCCATTATTGAAAATCAAGATTCATACTTTCAATTCCTTGAAAGGTACTACACTTGTCAATATTTATGAGTTTTTGCCAATGTCTTTGATATTTATACTAAAAAAAAGGAGTTATTTGTATATGTTTACATACGGTTGTAGTAAAAGATAAACATCGTACCCGGCCATAGCTTATTAAGTGTGCGTTCAATCAATATGAAACCAGTTCAGGCTCTTTTTTTTGACAAATTAGAATGCTTTAGAGCTTTTACATGTGGGAAGCACTTGTTCTTCTTTGCGGGTTTTTATGCGCCTATGCTAAATGCACTTTGCCACCTTTCTGCATTTTGCTGACTTGTTACGCTTTTAGCAGATAATCGAATTTCCGGTTTAGTCTATGCTATTCATACGTAAGCTCTGATTTTACAGGGGAACATTTACAAGGACTGGGCCCATGCAGGCCAATTTATTAGGGATTTTATCTTGTACAATTTCATCCGCAAACAAACAACGTGTCGCTACCTTTGCTTATATTGTCGGCACACCGTACTTGTGAAAATGGGTACACATCCTTGCAATCTTGGGTTTTAGGACTGTATTTATATTCTTCTTTGCAACGGTGTTTCCTCCTTCTATGTCTATACATTCACAACTGGTGTATTATTCATTTTCAGACAGCTTTTCGGGAACCCCCCCCCCCCCCCCACTGCTCCAATTTTGCAGCATAAACGCAAAAGGCGTACATAGACCTGGCAAAAGCAACCCGACCCGATTGACCCGGTCTGAATGACCCGACCCGTGACCCGAAATTGACCCGAACTACAACACCCGAATGTGACCCGAAACCTGATTTGACCCGACCCGACCCGAACATGACCCGATCTTTCTTGACCCGTAACTGACCCGACCCGAAAATAACCCGATTCAAAACCACTCAACCCGAAAATGACCCGACAAAACATAACTTTAATTGAACCAAAAAGACTTAAAATGGCATTTTGTCTCTTATTCTTTGAACCGAAAATGACCCGACCCGAAATAACCCGACCCGGTTGACCCGAAACGGACCCGAAAACAAACCCGAAATAAACCTGAAACCCAAAATGACCCGATCCGACCTGAATTAACCCGAAATCAACGAGAGACTCGAACTGACTTGACCCGAACAGGCCCGACCCGAACCGGATCCGATTGACCCGTTTGCCAGGTCTAGGCGTACACTATGTGAGATTCAGGATGACATTAATTGGTATCCCCTGAAAACAAATATTTATGAGTTAGGTGTTCAAAAAAAGGATATAACACTTCCCTTCTGCAAGAACCTTGCAGGTCAAACCAGTGCAATTTCTAGCAAGAAAAGGGCAAGACATCTTCCACCAAAACGACAAGGTATTATTGACACAAAATTTATAAGGCTTATGTTGAATACTAAACAGTTGCCTATTTACAAAGCGGTTATTTGCTTACGCATTTTACAGCAATGTTGGCCGCAGATACTAGCCAGCCTATACCTGGGACATACCTTTGTTTGCCTGCTGGAGAATAATGTCATAAGTGTGCCGCTTTTAAGTTTGCTTTTGAATCGAAGAAATTTTGTTGTGGTGATGGGGATATTATGTTGCCCCAAAATAATTACCCTGAGCCTTTGGTTAGGCTGTACACCTCTCATGAAGAAGACGCAGTTCATTTTCGCAAATACGTCCGTCTATACAATAACCTTTTCGCTTTCAGCTCAATTGGTGGGGACTTCGACTCGACAACGCATAAGGGTATTTACGTTTTTAGGCTACATGGGCAGATATATTATCATGTGCCAAGCTTAGTACCGTGTGATGGGAAGCCTAAATACCTCCCACTTTATTTTTATGATGGCCAACATGAAAATGAAAAACGCACTGGATGCTTCCCAGAGCAGCTTAGGCAAGATGTGATCGACATCTTGATCAATGTAACAAAGACAAATCCCTATGCAAGGTTCTTCCGGTCGCTAAGGGAACTTGACGTAACTGAAGAAACTAAAATACTTATAAACAAGACGGCAAACGTTGACCAACGTGTGTACAATGCACCTACCTCGGACGAAGTGGCTTTGATTTGGTCGAAAAACTCTTCGTCGAGTGAATCCAGTAGCCCGCATATTATGGTGTCGGGCATGAACAATTGCTCTCACCGAATAATGCATTATTATGGCTGCTACGATCCCCTACAATACCCGTTACTATTTCCAGCTGGGGAGTCTGGTTGGGCTCAAAACTTGAGGAAAGTAAAAAGCGGCGGTTCTATTCGGCAACCCCAGGCAATATTCCAACCAGAACTTGACTCTGCTGAGACGGTTGAATCCTTGTTGGACGCTGAAGAGCTGCGTAAGCATTTTCCTCCTTAAAATGTTATTTACCAATAGAGAGTGAGATTACTAATCTTAGCACGCACCCCTGCCACTTACAGGATGTGCGACTCATACGCCCGTCGTACCAAATTTATATTATGAAAAGAAAAACTTGTTATCAAAGAGTATGCAGTTTCGATTCAACTTTTGCAAAGAAAAAGAAAAGGATAAAGTAGTGTTAAGCACACATTATTTGTCATAGTTTAAAGTCAATATCATAAATTCTTCTAATGTCGGTGAAATTGTCTGGAAAATGCTTTAATAAGAAATATTTTTTTCTTTTTCCTTTTTCCTTTGATGGTTTTTTAAAGTCCTTATACTGTCAATGTTATGTTATAGTTTTTATTTATTAAATTCTTCACAATAAGATCATTAATTTTAGTTACTGATTACTAAATTATCTAAGACTGAAACTAACACCACCTATAAGAAATCAAGTTTCAACCTCATACCATCTGGATTTGATTTCATATTTCAAACTCATACCACTCTCTTACCCCAAAACACTCTTAGAGGGCTGATTGATCTTCCACTTGTTTCCAGGTGATGTGCACTCACGTGAACCGAATGCCCGTAACATTTCATGCCGCGAATATTACAGCTATAAGTTGCAACAACGTCCTCAAAATCTGTTGTTAAGGGCGGGAAGATGTCTACAACAATATATTGTGGATATGTACGTGAAAGTTGAAAACACACGCTTGGATTTATTCCGACACAACCAGGCCACGATTAGGGCAGATCTCTACCAAGGCATCCTAGACACTGTTGAGGCTGGTGAAAGTAGTGCTGCAAATGTAGGCCGCAGGGTGATTCCACCCCCTACATACATCGGTGGCCCCCGAGATATGAAGAAGAGGTATTTGAATGCGATGGCCCTCGTGCACCGTTTTGGAAAACCTGACTTGTTCGTGACGATCACGTGCAATGAAAATTGGCCTGAGATTAAAGCGGCTCTCGGTAATGAGGAAGTTGCACAAAACCGACCTGATGTAGTAGCCAAGGTTTTCCGAGCTAAGTTGTTGGCATTGAAAAAACAAATTATGGAGCACAAAGTTTTTGGCGAAATTGCAGCTTATATATCAGTGGTGGAGTTCCAAAAAAGAGGCTTACCTCATGCACACATCTTAATCATACTAAAACCAACTTACAAATTGAAAGGCCGAAATGACTTTGACAAATTTGTAAGTGCAGAAATACCTCCTCTTGGTAGTGGTAGTTCAGCTCTTTGCAAATCTGTTGTGAAACATATGATGCATGGCCCGTGCGGCCAAATGAACCCGACCTGCCCCTGCATGACCCATAAGAAGACTCTTGGCCAATGCAAGTATGCCTATCCTAAACAATTTGCAGATACAACTACAAATAATTCCGATGGATATCCAGTATATAGAAGGAGGAATACTGGTGAAGTCCCACGCATTCGAGGCCATAAACTTGATAATAGATGGGTTATACCATACACCCATTTCTACTAGCCCTTTTCGATTGCCATCTAAATGTGGAGGTGTGTTCGACAATCCAAGCTGTAAAACACCTTTAAAAGTATGTTTATAAAGGTCATGATAAAATATCCTATAATGTTGTGCAAGGTAGTCAACCCAAAGCTGTGGATGAAATCACGCAGTATCAAGCTGGTCGATGGGTTTCACCATGTGAAGCAGCTTGGCGCTTATTTGGATTTGACTTGTTTGAAATATACCCGGCAGTGATGCCGCTTCCTATCCACTTAACTAACATGCAGACATTACATCTACGGCCGTTTGAAAACCTTGAGACAATTGTTTCAAACGAAAAGAGATCTAGAACCCCTCTTACTGAATTCTTCATAAAAAACACTGTCATAACACCAGCTAAACTGTTATACGGGAATTTTACAGAACATTTTAGGTGGGACAAGTCCGAGAGGAGTTGGATTAAGAGGAAACAAAAAATAGTGGTTGTTGGCAGACTTGTATTTGTCGCTCCTGCCGAAGGGGAAAGATATTTTTTGAGGTTGTTTCTTCTAAATGTGCCTGTTCCGACGTCATTTGAGGATCTCCTTATAATTGACGGTTATAGGTGTGCAACATTTCAGGATGCCGCACTAAAGCGACGCCTACTTGAACAAGATGACACAGTTGATCTGTGTTTAGCTGAAGCTTGCGCTGTACAAATGCCTAATGCTCTAAGGCGACTTTTTTCTACAGTCTTAATCTTTTGCCAGCCTAAGGATCCACGGGCACTTTGGGATAAATACTACCCAGATTTATCTGCTGAATTTCGCCATAAGTTTCCAAATGAACCAGTGAAAGTCAAAATGCTCACTACGAACCCACTTGAACAATATTTGATGGCAATTGGCAAGTCCTTACAATTTTTTGGCCTGGAAGATTTAGTGCAGTGTACAGACGATGTATTGAGAAGGACTAGGGATATTGTCGATGCACTGGATGCTCCGATACCTCAGGAATTCATGGATTGTAGGGGGCTGCTAAATGCAGCACAAGAGGCGTTCGATAGTGTCATTGCCCATGTCAAGGGCGACAAAGGTGCATCATTCTTTATAGACGGTCCAGGTGGGACCGGGAAGACATTCTTATATAATGCTTTGTATGCAGAAGTAAGGCTAATGGGCAAAATAGTGCTTCCAACTGCTACATCTGGTATCGCAGCGTCCAATATACCATCCGGCAGAACGACCCACTTCCGATTCAAGATCCATATTGACCTAGATGCTTCCTTATCCTGTGATGTCCCAAAACAGAGCAGCTTAGCTGCTCTAATAAAAGAAGCAAGTTTGATCATTTGGGATGAGGCTTCCATGGCGAGGAGGGAAAATGTTGAGGCACTAAATTCATTGTTACAGGATTTGTGTTATCCTAACCAGCTTTTTGGTGGGAAAGTTGTGGTTTTTGGAGGTGATTTCCGCCAAGTTCTTCCTATCGTGCCCCACAAATCAACAAAAGAATCGGTTGAGGCAAGTATAGTCAACTCACCCCTATGGGCGCAATTCACCAGGTTTAGCCTAACGGAAAACATTCGCGCAAGGGAAGACCTTGCACTATCAGAATTCTTGCTTAGGTTGGGTAATGCTGAACTACAAAAGGAGGAAGTTTGTTGCGCTTCCAGAGGTCCTAATCAAATCGTCACAGGATTGTGGCATGGATCCAATAAGTGCAGTTGCCAGTACAGTGTTCCCAGAACTAGACAAAAACATGCTTCCAACAGACATTTATACAGAACGTGCCATTCTAACACCAATGAATGAAGATGTTGATGCTATAAATGCTGTTTTAATAGAGAAATTCCCCTGGCCCTACTGCAACATACAAGAGTTTCGACACCACGCTTAATGACAATTGTAATATTTATCCAACGGAGTTTATAAATAAGCTTTGTCCGGGGGGAATGAGCCCACATGAGCTAATTCTGAAGGAAAATTGTCCGGCTATCTTGATGCGAAACCTTTTGTCGGCGACTGGGTTATTTAATGGAACTCGATTAGTTTGCAAACGTTTCTTCCCAAACTTGATAGAGTGTATGATAACTATTGGTCATCACAAAGGGGAGTACGTCTTCATCCCACGTATTAAGCTCCGTCCTTCTACATCAACTAATTACCCTTTCCAGTTTCAACGAAATCAGTTTCCAATAAAATTGAGTTTCACAATGACCATAAACAAGTCACAAGGCCAGACACTCAACCAGGTTGCGATTGTACCAAAGCCATGTTTTTCTCCGGGCCAACTCTATGTAGCCTTGTCGCGTGCAAGGCAGTCAAGTAAAGTGGTTGTCATATCCACTGCACCACGAGGAGACTTGCCTGGAAACTATGTTAAAAACGTTGTTTCTTACAACGTTTTAAGCCTAGCCGGCATAATATAGAAGCACCGGTTTAGGGTAAGTTCACTAAATATTCGTTCTTAAGTACTGAATATTACGTCCATGTTCCCTCTATTTATGTCACTTTTTCTTGTTTAATAAATTGGCTAAACGGTTGAAGTACAACAGGTTCAAACATTTAAAAGGTTTCGCACAACACCACCTATGAGAAGATGGTAATATTTGTTTACCACATTAATTACGAAAGCGCTAACTAATATGTTTGATGACAGGTTCTAAGAAAAAGCTTTTTGGATGGACCTATGGCAATGTTAATTTTTGTACGTCACAGAAACGCTAAAGTTACAACATTTAGGTGACATTCCTACCGCAATATTTTGTAATGATTTAAGAATAATTGCTACTTTTATAATTTTATTTGCAACTATTAATTAGAATATAGCAAGCTGCATTTTCTATGGCTAGGCTTCTCATAATTTCTTAGAGTTTAGGCATTAGTATCATATTTTTTAATTGTAAGGTCTTCGCTATACTATGTGGCGATTGTGCATTTTGCAATGTAAGATGCATTCAAGTTTAACCTTTAGTGCAGTTTGATTTTGTTAATAAAAAATAATTTGTAATTGGTTATATGATGCAGCCTGCAATATTTGAATGCATTGCTCTTGAGACACTTAATATGAACATGAGTATACAAAACCTTATTGTGTATACAGGAACCCCAACCACATTAATTGCACATAAAGGCCACTCTTTTCCTAAGGCGGTCAACTATGTGCATGTCAGGCTGGACTTATGTTGCAGTCTGCTAACGGTCTTGCTAACGGACATACTGTCAATTCAGAATATATAATTGAATAACTAATCGCATAACTTCATCTTATTATCTTTCTCTGTCACTTCCATTTTGTGCCTCGTTGGATTCACAAATTTCACGGGAGAGCATGTAGACAAGCATTAATAGCCTAATTAAATCATAAAAGTTAAAACAGAAATTACACTTGCTATTATGACCGAGAGGATATAAGAGATCAGGATTCCGCGCGCAACGCGCGCGGGGCAACGACTAGTAGTCCAAAAATTTCAAAATACTACATATTATACTTTTTATTCAAATTACTACCTAAAAAAATACAACTTTTCCTAAGTTGCTACCTAATAATTGACCATCATTAGGTGACTAATTGATTTTTACTCTTCTTTTAATTACATAATTATACATAATACTCTTACAAATCCTGATCAATTTTTAATCTTTTCTTGTTCATTCTTTTTATCCACCCATCCCATCTATACATCCACCACTGTTAAGGAACCACCACCATTAACAACCACCACCATTAATGTCACCACCTTTAACACCCGCTACTCTTTATCTCACTCAAGGTCACCATTTTTACACTATAGGCCATCGCTTTCTATCTCACTTCTTAGATCTAGGGTTTTCAATTGATAGGTATTTGAGTGAGGTGATGGTGGTGGGATAATGTTGGGACCGTGGGACTTAGATGGCGTTTTGACTTGTGGTGGTGGGATCGTTGGACTTGGGTGGCGTTGTGGCGGTGGATACGATTTAGGGTTTGACTAGATTAGGGTTGAGGCGGTGTTCGGTTTCACATGTAGTTGGATTAGTTGATAATGATGATGTGGTTATGTGGTGCTGGTGGTGGGTATGGTGAACAAAACAAGAAAGTGTTAGAAAGGATGTTGAACTTGCTTTTGGCGTATTACAAGCTCGCTTTGCAGTTATACGTAACCCAGCGCGTTATTGGAGTAAAGAATTTATTCATATAATAATGACAACTTGCATCATATTGCATAATATGATTGTTGAAGATGAGCGAGAGTCATACACTGGTTATGACAATATACAAGAGTACATTGGTAATCATAATGATGATGAAGAACTTAGTGTTGATGCTCCCGCCTATGAGATAAGATATATCGAAGACATACATCAATTTGTGGCAAATAGAAATGTTATGCAATACTCACGAAGGCATCAAGCTCTTAAAAAAGGCTTAATTGAACATATATGGCAACAATTTGGTTAATTAAGTTTTATCCTTGAAGTACATGTAATTTGGTTGTATTATATTTATTTTAATAGTTTATTTACTTAAGTGTCAGTGTTTATTTTTATTTTGATGTTTTAATTTATTTATGTAGTAATTGGTGTAAGTTTTAATTGTGTAAGATGGAGATTATTGAAGAGTAGATGTTTTTTTTAATGTTAACTTTGCCTACGTTTTATTTGGTTTTTATTTAGTTAATGTAATGTAATTTTTATATTAAAAAAAACTATTTACAAAAAACCGTTTTATTTGGTTTTTATTTAGTAGTAAATTTATATTCTAAAAAACGGTTTTAAAAAATGAAATTTAAATTTACAATAATAACGGAAAAAATAATAAATTTTTAACTCCAAAATATAAATATGATTACAAGTATTTATAATGAAGTATAAAAAAATGAGAGTAAGTGGAATGTTGATGTGGATAGTGTGTAATATAATAAAGTATGTGTGATAATGAAAGTTGAGTATTTGTAGATGTGATTGTTTTTTTGATGTTTTTTTGGTAAATTTTTGTGGTGAGTGGAAAGCTGAGGTGGAAGCTGAATAGGAGAGAGAAAAGCTGAAAAAGTGTATGATGAAAATGGGTGAGATTTCACCATTGCGGATGGTCTTAGAGCAATAGCAATAGAAGAACTTTATATAAAGTTCTTACTATGCCATGTCACATTACACCAAATCAAATAAATACGAATTTTTGTTCACAATGGTTGAACTTTATATAAAGTTCTTAGATTGACAACACAAGAAAATGAAAAATGTTAAATGGTTCATCACATTTTACAAAGCTATATTTATTGGTTGTTCATTTTTCAATATTTACAAACTTAGTTCTTATTTTAGAATTTACTCCCTCCTATTTACAATAACATTCTCTCTTTCCTTTTTCATCTATTCACAATACCTTTCATATTTCCTTATTTAGTAAACTTTTATACTTATTTTAATCACCTCAGCTCACAATAATACCCCACAATACCCATATTTTATCTTATTTTAATCACATCGCACCACAATAATACCGCACAATACATTCCCTCTCTCCAATCTCCTTACCCCATCACAATACTTTACCTTATTAATTAACTTTTCTTAATTTTTGTTTCATCTTTCAATGGGAAACATTATCTTAAATAGGAGGGAGTATTTCTTAAAAATAACAACAAACTTTTAAATGAAATT
This sequence comes from Heliosperma pusillum, assembly GCA_022085475.1. NCBI lineage: Eukaryota > Viridiplantae > Streptophyta > Magnoliopsida > Caryophyllales > Caryophyllaceae > Heliosperma > Heliosperma pusillum. Next base: position 29,341 of record JAIUZE010046415.1, read on the forward strand.
GATGAACTTTTAAAATAAAGTTTTTGACACCAACCCCAATACAAAGAACTAAAATATCTATTGCTTATATGCACCACCCATGGGCTAGAACCAGGAACCACAACGGTAAGCAGTGGTAAACTACGTAACTTTGGGTGAAAAATACGAATTTTTTTATCAATTTAGCGTTCACCACATAACTATTTCACGCTTTAGGGCCCATTTGAAACTATTTTTCAAAATGGGTCCACGTCATCACTACTATTTTTTTTCCCCAGTTTCAAACAAAACCGCTGGCAAGGCCAGCGGCTTTATGTTTAAAACACAAAACCGCTTGCGGTTATAAAAAAAAATTGTGTCATTCAAGAAGCAGGAGGTTTTGTGAAGACGGGGCATTATTCAACATAGCAAACCGCTGGGGCTGCCAGCGGTTTTACCTTTAAAATGCACTAAACCGCTGGTGCTGCCAGCGGTTTCCCCTGTATCTAAAAAAACAAAGCAACTTTCAATTGTATACTATTCCAAAGACTTCATGTCATAAACAAAGACCCAAATAAACCAAACACGATTCATGTCATAAACAAAGACTTCATGTCATAAACAAAGACTTCCATACAAACAAGCTTAAAATGTCGAGATTCATAGTTGCCTTGAACCTCATTGAACCTCATTGGTGCTGCCAGCGGTTTCCCCTGCATCTTAAAAAAACAAAGCAGCTTTCAATTGTATACTATTCCAAAGACTTCATGTCATAAACAAAGACCCAAATAAACCAAACACGATTCATGTCATAAACAAAGACTTCATGTCATAAACAAAGACTTCCATACAAACAAGCTTAAAATGTCGAGATTCATAGTTGCCTTGAACCTCATTGGACCGAGGACTAATGATTGGGATAGAGATGGAACAAAACCATATCATGTAGGGATCGGAGTAGCTAATGTAGCCATTGTATGGAGTCCCTTGTGGAAGCAAGTACCTCTTCCGGTTTCTCCACCTATCAATGCTAAGTTTATGGAGAGTTACATAATCCTTCTCTTTTCCACGACGATCGTACGCATGCAACTTCAAACACGTATTACATAAAGGTGGTATCGTTGGATGCAAACCGAATTGTCGAACAACCCTTTCGGCGTAATGCCATTCAACTATCTCAAAACAAATGAGAGGTGCTTTAACAATCCACTCCTCTACATCTTCGCTACATATCCCCGGTAGATGGCTAAGCACATTTTGGGTGTAAGGTTGCCATGTGAACATGCTTTCCGTCATGCTATCCAAAGCATGTCTATAGCCTACTTACCTGGATTGGTGATCAATGTAGATACGCTCTACTCTAAGCCATTTGCACTCCAAGGGATCAATTCCCGCTTGCATTTGTGACCCAAGTGGATATTGTGTTCCCGGCACCGATACCTCAAGTGATCGAATTTTAGTTGGTCGACCATTGGTTAGTCTTTTCCAACTCCACAATTGCAACAACACAAGACATCCGGAAATGGTTAAAGCCCCTTTTTTGGAGGCTACACACAAGTTGCGATATAAGTAGGCTAGTACTCCGCTACCCCAACTATATTCGCTCAATCTAGTCAAATCAGTTATAAGCTGGAAGTAAATAAATTGAACTAGATTATCACTCTTATCCGAGAAGAGTACGGCCCCGATCAAGTAGAGTAAATAAGCTCTAACAAAGTAATGAAGTTGTTGCTCGGTGTAAGGATCTGGCAAGCGTTTGAATGTACGTATTAACCAAGATAGCTTGATGGCGTTTCCTTTTATAGCCTCTTTAGGTGGAGCAATACCCAAATAATGTTCAAATAGTTGCATCCAAGCTTGTTCACCATTACCAGTTATAGGCAACCCACCAACCTTTAAACCTAATAACACATTAACGTCTTGTAAAGTTATACCAACCTCGCCAATTGGGAAATGGAAAGTGTGTGTCTCTTGGCGCCATCTCTCAACCAAATCCGTTATTAGATCCGCATCCATGGGTACAAATGATAGCCTATGAGTTCCATAAAACTGGGTCCCTCTTATAAAATCAACGACTGGGGCAGGAGGAGTAAACTTTTTCTTTGAAAGAAGGTGTGTCCTACAAATTAGCGATGGCCATTCCTTCAAAAAAGGAAACAAAAAAAAGATTGTCATAGCGGAAATTATATAAACGCCTAAGGAATAATAATTGCCAAGTAGATAGTTTTTACCTCTCCTTCCAAAATGCAAGAGCTTCTATGTTGCGATTGAAGATCAAGTATCCGCGGAAATTGTGGCTCCATTTTATCTGCAATTAAAAAAAGGGTTAAATACAATAAAAGTAATAGTGTTAAAATACAATATAAGTAACATAATGGACTTTGTTGTATAAACATTACCCCTCAGGGGCCGATGAAGAAGCCTTAGAAGAAGTACAAGACCGTTTGTTATGCCCCTCTACATTGCATTTATTACATGTAACGGTACCCTTCACTACCTCATCCATTTCGTTACGGATTCTTTTAGATTTTGGTCTTCCTTCACCTCTTTTTAAAGCTGGGTTAGGTTTAAGTTTCGGTCCACTCCACGGCTTCCAATAACCTTCGTCGGGAACGGGATAGAAGGTAGCACGATATGAACCAAAGTACTCTTCACAAGAGTACAATGGATCCACAAATTGATCACAATCAATAGCTTGGGAGCGGCACACCGCCATAACATGAGAACATGGGTAATGTAGGGTTTGCCATTTGTTACATGTACAAGTCCTTTTCTCAAGGTCTATTGTGTGACCACGGTTTTCCATGCTTCTTTCACGGCGTCCTTGCCTAGTAACCACCCCATAAAGACCCGCATGACGATCATAACATGTCACCTCATGGTGAGCACCTATTTCATCATTTTTATCAAGTTTGGCGGTTATTTTTTCACTCCATTTAAACCGTTAGCCATTCTAGTCCTAGAAATTTCACGCCTATCAACAAAGTACTTATTAACTCGTGTGAAAGTTGCCTTCACAAGAGCTTGAATGGGAAGAAATCTCACACCTTTCAACACACCATTGAAACATTCACACATGTTAGTGGTTTTTAAACCATATCTTAAACCACCATCATGTGCAAGACACCATTTACTTAATGGTATTGTTTCTAGCAACGCTTTGGCATTCATGTTCATTCGACCAATGTTCTCCATCCCTCGATCAAATTTGCGGATTTGATGTTGCATAGCCGTATTTGAGAAGGTTTCTTTCAACTGAGTGTTTTTGAACATTGTGTTAATGTTGGATGCATGATGTCGGATACAATATCTATGAAAAGCATATGGCTCCTCCCAATCAGTACCTACCTCTGACATTGACTTTAAGATACCCGTGTGTCGGTCGGATATTACACATATGCCGGTTCGTTGAGTAACCCTCACTCTAATGCAAGCTAAAAACCAACTCCAATTTTCATAATTCTCCTTCTCAACTACAGCAAATGCTAATGGGAAAAGTTGATCATTTGCATCAACACCCATAGCAATCAACAGTACACCATGATACTTCCCGTATAGATGAGTTCCATCTATAGTTATAATTGGTCTACAATGTGAAAAACCTCGAATGGATGGACCAAAAGCCCGAAAAACTCTATCAAATTGATCAACTTTTCCATGCTCGATTGGATTACTAACAAAATGGACTTGGGTACCCGGATTTGATTCTTTTAAAGCATCTAAGTATTTTGGAAGATATTGGTAAGACTCCTCTCAATCGCCATATAGATCCGCAATGTTTTTTTGTTTTGCACTCCAAGCTTTTGCATAAGAAATTGTAAAATTGAATTCTTTTGTCAAAGCCGCTCTTAACGAAGTAATCTTCACACCCCAATCCGCTTCAACAAGATGTTTTATAGCGTTGCTAATGAACTCTCGTTTTAATTTTGGGTGGTCTATTGATGGTTTGTGAACCACACATGATGTTTCATGAGGGCCTTTGTATGTAACAATTGTAAATGTTTCAAAGGCAATATTTTTTTAGTGGCTCTTAAATACCATTTGCAAGGTACCGGTGTTCTCGCACATTTATAGGTAACGGTTTGGGGTTTAGATTCGGTGGTTTTACAAACTTGGTTTCTTTGAACATTATAAGATGTCACAATTCGCCCTAATATTTTTTTATTCCCAAATTCTTGACCCACCATGAACTCTCCCCCAGTCGTATGTCCCACTTCATTTCTATACCATCTATTTACTTGTTCATCTAAGACATGAACATTTGTAAATTGGGTATTATGAAAACTTTTAGAGACAAGGTCTAAACTATTATCATCATCATTAACACCAACCAACATCTCATCCTCCTCTTCAACATCCCCTTCCACCTCATCCCCTTCAATATTACAATCCAAATCTGCTTCATCAACATTATTTGTGCCCAAAGAAACACACAAAGTAGGATTCTCAATTTGGTTTAACATATATGTAAATGAAAATTTTGGAGAGTTTAAAGTGGCTTGAAAAATGGTATTTGATGGTTCAAGGGGCTTTAATTCAACAAACAAATCCATAGAAGCGGCTTTTGATTGACACACACTTGCCCACAAAAGCCTTCATACCACGATCATTACACAACGACAACACTTTGTAACCTCTCACACTTGGAAATTTTATTTTCAAAATCAATTCAAACTTAGTATTATCAACCTCTATAGCTTCATAAATTTCATTTTTAAGCTCACTCAAGTTCATATTGCTATTGGCAAAAACAAAAGTTTCACAACCACCTTTATAACAACATTTTCACCATCTACACCAATTTCTCCATTCCACCAACAAGTCAAGGGGAAATTATTAATCTTCATTCCTAAATATTACTCCCTCCGTCCCAGTCAATTGTTTACACTTGCTTTATTTTCCCCTCACAAAATAAAGCAAGTGTAAACATCTCACTGGGACAGAGGGAGTAATAATTACAAAGATTAAACTAACTACAACATACAAAATCACACAAACACAATATTAAAACTACACTAAATAACAATGATAAACAAAAAAGACATAAGCTTTAGTAATTAATACCTTTTTACTCAATTGGATGAATAGAAATTGAATAGGATTTAATTTATTGAGATTTAGAAAGAAAAAACAAGGGAAATAGGGTGTTTTGGGTTTTAGGGTTTGGGTAAAATATGGGGATTTTTTTTGTGTTTGTGTCGAGTGAGAGAATGAGGGAGTGAGAGCATTTTTTTTATATAAGGAACTAAACCGCTGGCAGCCCCAGCGGTTTGCTATGTTGAATAATGCCCCCGTCTTCACAAAACCTCCAGCTTCTTGAATGACACAATTTTTTTGATAACCCTCCAAACCGCTGGCAGTGCCATCGGTTTTGTGTTTTAAACATAAAGCCGCTGGCCTTGCCAGCGGTTTTGTTTGAAACTGGAAAAAAAAATATTAGTGATGACGTGGACTCATTTGGAAGAAATAGTTTCAAATGGGTCATAAAGCGTGAAATAGTTATGTGATGAACGCTAGATTGATAAGAAATTCAAAAAATACTCCAAAAGTTGGAATTAAACCAAAACAAGAATAGAAAGGAAGAAAAACATGAAAATTCCTAAAATGGAAAATGGTGAAGAGGTGGAGTATCATTCACCAATCACAACCTCAACTTCTAACACCAAACTACTTCTATTTCTAACCACCCCCAAATCTGTACCACCCTGAATTCCTGATCAATAAACCTCACTCAAATCCAGTGAATTAAAACAAACAATGTCAGAAACCATGAAACAGATCTTCATCCTCTCAGGGCAAAGCAACATGGCAGGAAGAGGAGGAGTCATACCCGCCTCACACCACCACAAAAAACACTGGGACGGCGTCGTTCCACCTGAATGCCACCCTCACCCTACCATCCTCCGCCTCAACGCGCATCTCCACTGGGAACAGGCGCGTGATCCCCTACACGCCGACATTGACCACAGTAAGACCTGCGGGGTGGGACCCGGTATGGCCTTCGCCAACGCTGTCCAAGATCGCGTGGGTGGGACCATGGGGCTTGTGCCGTGTGCAGTGGGTGGGACCGCGATCAAGGAGTGGGCGCGTGGTGGACACCTCTATGAGAGTATGATCAAGAGAGCTAAGTTTGCTGTTGAAGGCGGTGTCGGGGAAGTGAAGGCGGTTTTGTGGTATCAAGGGGAGAGTGATTGTCATGAGTGTGATGTTGGGGTGTATAAGGAGAAGATGGAGATGCTTATTTCTCATGTTAGGGAGGATATTTCTTTGCCTTTGCTTCCTTTTATTCAGGTACTTTATTGTTTCTTTTTTTGTTTATATTTCTCATGTTTATTGATTCAATGCATTTGGTTGTAGAAATGAAATTGAGTATTTGATCATGGATTGGAGATGATCGGTCAGTTCAATTGTGAAAATGTTGTTGTAGAGATTTTGGATAGATTAGTTTGTCAAGTGAAATGTTGTTCAATGTCTGTTAGCTCTTGGAAAGTGAGTTGTTGCGAGTTAAGATCTTCATTTTTTAAAAAAGAAATGGAGGTCCATTACTTTTCAATGGTCCGGATCTAATTCTGGGTAGATCGGGTGGCTGTAAATACACTTGAGTAGAAAAAGGTAAATGAATAAAAATAAGATATACTGTATAATACTCACTCCTATTCAGGTGTATTAGAGAGGAAATGGAGAGGATCCAAATGGGTTAATGCCTACGCGTAGGAAATGGCGGCTTAGCCTTTCCGTGATAATTTTGAAGTTGTTGCCAATGGATCATGGAGTGGAAAATGCGATGAGAAAATTCTCATGAGATTGGATTCATCATGAGCTTATCAGGAGACCAACCAAATTACCAAATATAGAGCAGTTTTTAGGATAATTTTTGTAAGAGTAGATAAATGTATGGGTTGTTTAGTCAGATGGATTTGACTCTTGGTGAAATAGGATGAGGTTCCTAAGTTCAATTAACCATGTACTCGTGTTAAGCAAAGTAAATGAATAGTAAGACTAGGAGTCACTAGTGTGATCGATTGAGAATGAGATATGTTGTATGATTAGGAAATATGATGTTTACTAAATCTTGTGTATACGATATTATGTCTTAAGATATGGAGGAGTATATTACAGACAACCCTGCTAAACAATGAGCTCAAAATTCAGTGATATTACTGTCTTCGACACTCAGGAAGTTCACACTGCTTTGTTTATATTTTATTAACTTTAAGGGACTTCGTTGTTTGTAGAATGTACATGACTCTTACGATAGTGTTTGAAGCTTTTAACCTCTAGCTACTGGGTTAGGAGTCATCCGTGTCATTTTCTGTTCTCTTCTGCAAGATTGGCTGTTCATTTTTTCCCCTAGTACTAAATTACTAATGCTGTTGATTTGACTCAATTGTGGTTTAGCGTGTGATTTCATGTCATGTTTGGGTTAGGTCATTATGGTTTTGTATCATTTATGGGTTGTAATTCGATCAGTGATTATGGCCGGATTTATCGAATCATTGAATGTTGTTGCTTCTATTAAGGTTTTTCTTTCAAATAAGCCAATTTGGACTATCTTGGAGAGGTTCACCTTCAGCTTATTCGTTTTGGTTCCGCTCATGCTGACTTTGTCATGTCCATGTTAAGGATACAATGATGCCGTTCAACCGACCCATTGAAACATTTCATCCAACTGACTCACCGAAACCTTGTACTTGTTCACTCACTGAAACCTTGCACCTGTTCCTTTGATGTACTAGTGTATTACTCTCTCTTTCTTGGGATTCATACCATTTGATAAAATACTTCTCACCTGTGTCACTCTGACTCTCCAACATGGGTGTCGTGTCTTACACTTATGGAGTGTTGGAAACGGCTATTTTGTGCAAATTTTTCTATTTTTTGGTCTCAAATGAAGTGTCGAAGTGTCGGACACGCGACACGGCAGCTAAGTGAAGTGTCGGAGTAACATAGCTTCTCACATATATTCAATTAATGGTATGAATCCAAATAATGGGAGGGAGTAGTTAAGTGGGTTCATGTACTCCAAGTATTTTGCTTCTTTTGTAAATCATGCAATCCTCACGTCAATATGTAACATTTTCAGTTTATTTACTCCCGTTTCTTTGATTGTCATTTGATTTGACCTGCAAAGTAATTTTTGCAATCCTAGAAGACTAGTAATACAACTGCTGTTTAAACTTTAAAGTAAATTTTTAGTTAGCTTTTTCCATCAAATGTTTCACAGGAATTCTTAGTTATCTTAAAATAATGAATCCAATTTATAATCCTGAGACTTGATTGGAACTGGTTTCTTCCATTCAGGTTGCACTCGCATCTGGGGACAAAAAGTACATAGAAAAGATCAGAGAAGCACAGCTATCGATCAAGCTCCCCAACGTGATTTGCGTGGATGCCAAAGGATTGAAACTTAACCATGACAATCTTCATCTGTCTACTGAGGCTCAAGTCCAGCTAGGCAAGATATTGGCTGATGCGTACCTCTGCAATTTTTGTTCTTCATTGGAGCCCCAATAGCAGTTAATCAATTCCCCGACTGAAAAGGCTAGTCAAACCACCACCACTTGGTTTTTTATGTTTCTGGTATTCCTTTTCTTCTCATTTGGGGCTTATTATACCTTTTCACTTGCCATTTCCCATCATTGAAGGACTCAAATGGTAAAACCCCAGGGTTAACTAGGTTTCTTTATTATGAAAAGAGTTGATGACTATCGGAGACTCGTCGCTTAATGGCTTAGATAAGAGTCATGTTGATGATAGGTTGCGTGTTAAATCCCTCTCGCTTATGTATTTTAGTAGGAGTAATTGTTGGTGTATGGGGAGTAAGGGAGAAGTAGAGTAGAGATAAGTTAGTTGTTAGTTTATTTAGTTGAAGATTTGTTGAAGGAATTTGTTTGTTTTATTGATTTGTTTGTGATTTTGGTTACACTTGGATGATACCAAATGGGAGGGGAGGTCCTCTATTTATAGGGCTCCTCCTCCTTCTTCTACATCCTAAGAACACTCTAGAATGGAACATTCTAGAGTTGTCTAGACATTAAGACTCTAAACTTCTTTTATACATACATGATATCTCTAGAAGGTTCTAGTTTTCTCTAGAACATTCATGACACTTCTAGAGTATTCTAGACTATTCTAGTAACTACATGAGTATTCTAGCACATTCTAGATGTTTCTACATTATTCTAGAACATTCCGGAACCTTCTAGAACATACCGGAACCTTCTAGAACTTTCCGGAAAAGTCTCATATTTTAACACTCCTCCTTGAGACTTTTGAAGTGACGCCAAGTTTCATCCTTAAAAACTCGAACCTTGTTGTTGGTAGAGCCTTGGTTAAAATATCAGCTAATTGGAACTCGGATGGGCAATGGATAAGTTCCACTTCCTTTTCTTGCTCGGCATCACGAAGTGCATAGAACCTCACCTTCATATGTTTTGTCTTGCTGAAGCAAACTGGATTTTTAGCAATGGCGATTGCTGACTTGTTATCCACCATGAATTTAGTAGCTCCATCTTGCTTATAGCCTAGGTCGTCAAGTATCTTTCTTAGCCATATTACTTGATTGACCGCTGCGGAAGCTGCAACATACTCGGCTTCTGCTGTGGATTGTGCTACAATATCTTGCTTCTTCGAGTTCCATGAAAACACCCCTGAGCCGAAGGTAAAGGCATAGCCAGAAGTACTTGTCATGTCATCTACTGATCCTGCCCAATCACTGTCGGAGTAGGCCAGCAATCTTGGATTGTTGCAAGGTTGGTAAAATATTCCAAACTCTAGAGTACCCTTGAGATATCGAAGTACTCTTTTTGCGGTTCCCATGTGAACCTCACTTGGTTTGCTCATAAATCTTGATAATAAGCTTGTGGCGAACATAAGATCGGGTCTTGTAGCCGTGAGGTAGAGTAAGCTTCCAACCAAGCTCCGATATTGTCTTAGATCAACTTCATTTGATCCATCGTCTTTAGACAATTTCTCATTTACGACTAGAGGAGTAGAAACTGACTTACAATTTTCCATCTTGAACCTTTTGAGGATTTCCCGAGCATACTTAGTTTGAGAAATGAAGATTCCATCCTCTGCTTGATGCACTTCCATGCCAAGGAAAAAATTCATTAAGCCTAAATCCGTCATTTCAAACCTTTTCTTCATCTCCTCCTTAAATGTAAGGATCATTTGGGCATTGTTTCCTGTGACAAGGAGATCATCAACATAGAGAGAAACGATAAGAAGATCACCTTGTTTTTTCTTCACATATAGTGTATGCTCATTTTTACTCCTCGTGAATCCTTGCTGAAGGAAGTAAGAATCGATCTTGCTGTACCACGCCCTTGGAGCTTGTTTGAGGCCATATAAAGCCTTTTTCAGCTTGCACACCTTTTCTTCATTACCTTGTGTGACAAAGCCTGGAGGTTGCTCGATATATATCTCCTCCTCGAGCTCTCCATTAAGGAAGACAGATTTGACATCAAGTTGATAAATTTTCCATCTTTCTTGAGCAGCTAGAGCAATAAGAGTCCTTACAGTATCATGACGAGCAACTGGAGCAAATGTATCTCCGTAGTCTATTCCAGCTTGTTGGGAGTATCCTTTGACGACCAATCTTGCTTTGTATTTATTTATGGAGCCATCAGGGTTCAATTTTGTTTTATAAACCCATTTAACTCCAATCACCTTTCGATCCTTGGGCTTATCAACCAACTCCCAAGTGTTGTTCTTCTTTATCATGTTTATTTCCGTCTCCATTGCTTCTTGCCACTCTCTGTGTTTTGAGGCTTCATCGTAGTCTCTTGGCTCCTCAATAGCAAAGTAGCATCTCTCGCACTCCTCTGCATCTAAATGAATAATGGGACATTCCGCATAAATTTCGGAGAGATTTTTCTTACCTCGTGGTCCCGTAGCATTCTCTGAATTTTCATTTGAGGGTGGAGAAAGTGCTTGCATTGGAGTTGATGGAGGTGTAGGAGGATCATTGTTATTCG
>JAIUZE010046417.1:0-10344 GCA_022085475.1 Heliosperma pusillum
TGTCGCTAGGTCTGATCAGTCTAGGGCTAGGATGGTTTTCCTACCTTGTGGTATAGACTCGAGTTACAGAAGTCGACTATTGACGGTTCTAAGAACTTATGCCTGTTTGTAGAAGTATTGGTCTTTCATGTTTGTATGATTCTATGAGTTCTAGAAGGTGAGATGCAAGCCGGCTAGGATTGATAGAGTTGGGATTAACGGTTGTTAACTGATTCACATGATTACGTGTTGATTAGGGTTTGAGTGTATCAGGGCCATGTTACATGGTAACCGCTGAGCCAGCATACCAGCTTCCCTACCTCGAGTTATATTTTATTATCGGATTCACATGATAGCTTTCATATGATAGGTTATATGTTAGTTATTTGTTTCATAACATGAAAAAGCATATCATATATGTTAAGGTTTTGTATTTTCTATATACATTGCTTTTATGTTATTCATGTTTCATTAAACTCGACATTTCGTGGCTGGGAGAACTCGGAGTTACTCCCCACTGACTGTGGCTTCCGTGTTATATTTAATGCGGTTGAACAGGTGGTGATGCATATTTGGGGTACATTGACGAGCTAGCGAGCGAAGTATTTACCTTGGACCTATATTCGGTTCTTAGATAGTATATTATTATACACTCTTTTATTTCGTATTTAAAACGGGAGATATGTCTCCCGTCTTGTATATTTCTTTTGTATAATATTATTTCCGTTTTGTAATGAACCTTTTTATTTATGACACCTTCGTTATGTATTCTCATATTTTATTTAGTTAAATTATTTTTTTTTCTTTCCGCAAATTTGAGGGTGTCACAGTTAGGCACAAACTCGTTACTCCGTAAGAAATACACAACCAATATTGACAATTTGTGAGAAAGTTATTATATCAAAACTATAAACCATCTTGAGTATATACTATATTCATAATAAATCATGCAATGTTCTCTATTAAAAAGAAAAAAAAAAACACATTAGAAAAGGAGAGAACGCAACAAATATACTTTGTATTATTATAAGAAACAATCATAAAAACTTCAATTTAGCAAATGCTAACACGCCATATTCTCAAAAAACTGTACCCGTTCGGTATTATGTGCAAGAGAGATGAGATACTACCAAATAAATCAATATCAGTTAATACAAAATAATAGTTACAGAATTTAAATGACAATACCCGATATTAAGAAGTCAAAGGGAGCGAGTTGTAGAATAACCTGCCAAAATAATATTTTTTTATCAAATTTATTACGTAAGACGACCGAGGATAACAACTGCAATAAGCTTTATAATACGTACCTAAACACATTGAAAAAAAGGGTAGCATGAAATATAACTTTGGATAATGAGAAGAGATCAAATGCTACGAGAAATTGTCAAACTCTTATATAAGAAAAATTATAATTATACATTTTTCACTCATGTATCATGAGAATTAGTTAAGGGGAGATGAAATGCGAAAGGTTGTATTAAAATAAATAATTTCACCTTTTTTTTCATTACTAATAGTTGGATAATAAATAAAAATTTATCATGATATTAAGTTGATGGAAGATGAAAGGCGAAAGGGTGTAGTAAAAAGAATATTTTTATATATTTTTTCTTTATTAATAGTTGCGTAATAAATAAAAGTAGGGATGATAGTGTAGTATAGATACCTATTTAAGGTGGAAGAATCTTAGACATGACACATGTCAATTCAAAAGAGTCTCAACATGCCTTTTTATGTTATTATTATATAGATAGACTAGTGTAGATACCGTGCTAAAGCACTGAATTTTTTAGATTGAATATTGTATAGGAAGATTCTCAACTAAGTTAGTCATATAAACTAATTATACTTTTAATTTGATGTTATAATATACTATATATAATATTAAAAATGTTAGAAATATCGGTATATCTCGTCATTAATTTACGGATTATAACGAAACTATAATATATGAATTACGAGTCATAAATGAATTGCATAATATAAAATTATATGAATTTAGAATTAACCTTTGGTCCTAGCAAATTTGGCCTATGAACAATATCGAAATCGATATTCTCCTAATTGTTGCACCCAAGATGCTCCGAGATATGCCTTGCTTGTGCTAGAACTTTAGAGAAAAGTTACTGCTAATTTTTCTTTTGTGTGATGATGAATGATAGAGAGAATTAGAGAGAAAAATCTGAATTTTTCGTTTTGCTCTTGTTGCTCTATTCGGCCGAACCACTCAAGTGATAGAAGGAGGAGTCTCTCTTCTTTTTACTCCTCTTGTTATTAGGGTTTTTGACCTAGTTACCATAAGAGAATAATAGGAGATATTTTCTCTTATTTTATCTCTTATTAACCGAAATTTAGGAGAAGAAAAAGACTATTTTCTCCTTCCTTTTTTCGGTTATATTAGCATGTAATATAATATAAACGTCAACTATAAACATCCGTATATTTATAATTTGCTAATTAAATATAACATATTATGTTTAATTACGAATTAACATTTTAATTCGTTTAAGCTTATATTATATACATTGATTAAATATAACGGTTTATATTCAATTACGAATTACATTTAATTCGTCTCAGCTAATATTATTTAATCGTTATTAAATAATCGTATCATCATTACATTGACTAACCTTTTAGTCATATACATCGACTAACCTTTTAGTCATATAATAAGGCATCAATATGATTATATTATTCATATAATCACATCTCTCAGACACATCCTTTAGGTGTGACTTTTAGGGACCAGTTGATCACCGCCATTAAAATGACAACAACGTCAAACTCCTAGCAAGCCAACCGTTATCGATAAACGTTAATCAACTGATAAGAATACTAAGTATACCCTGTGAACCTGTAAGAGATTTATTCATGTTATCACACTAACTGTGGAGGACACTAGCTCCAACAATCTCCCACTTGTCCTTACAAGTGTATGTGCGATAACCCGATTCTCATATCCATAAATTTCTCCCACTCAATGTAAAACAATTTGCAAAGCCGTATTTACAAAGGTCGCATTTTACAAGCGATCAGTATCAAGAGTGGTTTCCCGACTAGAGAGTAACTTAACTGATAAACGAATCATTATTCGAGCATGGCCATGCATTTCAGTTACAACTCCTCGAGTGGCCCTGAGAAATAACAAAACCTGATAAAGGTTGGATATTTTCCTCAACTCGAATCCTGCAGATACAAGCACAGTATGAAATGACCCAGTAAAAATCTACTTAGCCTCCTGTTACGGTCGACCATGAGAAAGAAACCAAAGTCACCCAAAAACTGCCTTAATCTCAAGAGACAGTCGATAGTCAAAAGAATCGACTCTTAGGAACACTATGGACGTCCTATCCACGACCTGGCACCGAATGTTCTGAAACATTTAGGAACTCCATAACGTTGTCACGATGTCCTACGAGGTATCTTTATAACTCGTATCTGTGATCGATTAGTCAACCGTTTGACTTATGGCTCGTTGAACCCACCATCAATCAACTTCACAGTATAATTGCCAGATTATCAGCTCATGTAGGCGATTACGGACCAAAACAATTATAATGTAATTCAGTTCACTTTGTGGTGTTCAATGTTGTCGTACAATCCACATGAAAAACAAAATATGAAACAATACGATGATGTTATAAATAGTGCATGAAAAAGATACATTTATCTAATCCACATAAAACATCTACTACAACTCAGGAACACGTTTAATTCCCATGGAAATAACGTGCCCTTCATGCTTATCATATTTTAACGGTTTAGTGAGAGGGTCCGCGATGTTGTCATCCGAAGCAATCTTGTCAATCACTATCTCCTTTTGCTCCACGTAATCTCGGATCATGTGAGCCTTCCGAAGTACATGTCTAGACTTGTTGTTGGACTTAGGCTTCTTAGCCTGGAAGATGGCACCTCTATTATCACAATAGATGGTGATAGGGTCATTCGAACTAGGAACTACGGTTAGTCCTTGTAAGAACTGACGCATCCATATAGCTTCCTTTGCAGCTTCTGAAGCGGCATAGTACTCAGACTCAGTTGTAGAATCTGCTATAACACTCTGTTTGGAGCTTTTCCAACTGACCGCAACGCCATTAAGAGTAAAGACGAATCCAGACTGAGATTTCGAGTCATCTCGATCTGTTTGGAAGCTAGCATCTGCGTAACCGATTGCGCATAGCTCAGTGTCTCCTCCATAAGTCAATACCCAATCCTTAGTCCTTCGTAAGTACTTAAGGATGTTTTTGACAGCCATCCAGTGTGTTTCACCTGGATTGCCTTGGTACCGACTCGTCATACTCAATGCATATGCCACGTCCGGACGTGTGCATATCATGGCATACATGATCGATCCTATAGCTGATGCATAAGGAACATGACTCATGCGCTCGACCTCTTTCGATGTCTTGGGTGCCTGAGCTTTACTCAAATGCATCCCAGAAATCATTGGAAGGTTCCCCTTCTTGGAGTTGGTCATGCTGAACCTCTCAAGAATCTTATCTATATAAGACTCCTGACTGAGTGATAACATCCGTCGTGATCTATCTCTATAGATACGGATCCCCAATATGTGTTGTGCCTCACCCAGATCTTTCATCTGTAAATGGTTCTTTAACCATACTTTTACCGAAGATAAGAGAGGGATGTCATTCCCAATCAAGAGTATGTCATCAACATACAATATTAAGAAGACAATCTTACTCCCACTCGACTTGACATACAAGCATGGTTCCTCGACCGATCGAGTGAAACCATTCTCTTTTATCACCTGGTCGAAACGATGATTCCAACTCCGAGAAGCTTGCTTAAGTCCATAAATGGAACGCTTAAGCTTGCAAACTTTCTTAGGATTTTTAGGATCAATGAAACCTTCGGGTTGTACCATGTACAATTCCTCCTCCAAATAACCGTTTAAGAAGGCGGTTTTCACATCCATCTGCCAAATTTCATAGTCATGAAAAGCGGCAATCGCTAAGATTATCCGAATGGAACGCAGCATAACTACGGGTGCAAAAATTTCATCATAATGCAATCCTTGCACTTGAGTAAAACCTTTTGCCACTAGTCGTGCCTTATAGGTGTCCGGTTGTCCTTCTATGCAATGCTTTATCTTATAAAGCCATTTGCACTGAAGAGGCCGTACCTTATCAGGCAAATCAACAAGATCCCATACGTCATTCTCATACATGGAGTCCATCTCGGATTGCATGGCTTCAAGCCATAGCTTAGAGTCGGAACAGGTCATGACACCTTTATAGGTAGCGGGTTCGTTACTCTCTAGGAGTAAAACATTATCTCTCTCATTCTCCTCGACCATACCAATGTATCTGTCTGGAGGAATTGAGACTCTACCCGACCTCCTAGGTTCCATAGGGATGTTAACCGTAGCAGAAGTTGAAGGAACCTCTTCCTCCATTGGTTGCTCGGTTGTTGGTTCTTGAATCTCCGACAGATCGAAGGTTCTATTACTTGACTTATTCTCGAGAAACTCTTTCTCTAAGAACTTCGCACTAGCCGCAACAAAAACTCGTTGTTCGGTAGGCGAATAGAAGTAATGACCAAACATTCCTTTTGGATAACCAATAAAGTATGTCTTGACCAATCGCGGGCCGAGCTTATCCTCGTGTCTCCACTTGACATAAGCTCGCAGCCCAAAACCCGAATAAAGGAAAAGTTAGGGACCGTTCCCTTCCATAACTCATATGGAGTCTTGTCTACACCTTTAGACGGACTTCGGTTAAGTATAAGAGCAGCTGACAAAAGAGCATAACCCCATAATGAATCAGGTACTACCGTGTGACTCATCATGGATCGAACCATATCAAGTAATGTTCGATTTCTCCGTTCGGACACACCATTTAATTGAGGTGTTCCAGGTGGAGTTAACTGTAATATTACACTACAGTCTTTAAGGTGCTGATCAAACTCATTTGAAAGATATTCGCCACCACGATCTGAACGAAGTGCTTTAATCTTTCTTCCCAGTTGGTTTTCAACCTTATTCTGGTATTCCTTGAACTTTTCAAAGGACTCACTTTTATGCTTCATTAAGTAGACAGATCCGTATCTACTCAAATCATCCGTGAAAGTGATAAAATATCTATAGCCGTCTCTTGCGTTTATTGACATAGGTCCACATACATCAGTATGTATGAGTCCTAATAGGTCACTAGCGCGCATTCCAACACCTTTGAAGGAAATTCGAGTCATTTTACCGATAAGACATGATTCACACGTGCCAAATGATTCGTAATCAAATGGGGAGATAGTCCCATTGTCAATGAGCTTCTTGACACGTTTCTCATTTATGTGTCCCATACGGCAGTGCCATAGATAAGTTTGATCTTTGTCACCAACCTTTAATTTCTTATTATTCACATGCAATATTTCTGTGGTTTGATCTAAGATATAAATTCCATTCATGGAAACTGCTTTGCCATAAATCATTTCATTAAAAGAGAGAATACAGCTATTGTCTTTTATTGAAAATGAAAACCCGTCTTTATCTAGTACGGAAACAGAAATAATGTTCTTAGATAAACTGGGTACATAGCAACAGTTATATAAATATAACTCAAAACCACTCGGGAGTTGGATTACATATGATCCCACTGAAACTGCAGCAACTCTTGCTCCATTCCCCACTCGTAGGTCCACATCACCCTTTGCGAGAGGTGTGATGTTTCTTAGGCCTTGCAAATGATTACACAGATGAGAACCACAACCTGTATCAAGTACCCAAGTTTCAAAACTTGCATGGTTAATCTCAATCATATGAATAAAAGATGACATACCAACAGGAGTGACGCGGCCTGCTTTTATGTCCTCACGGTACACAGGACAGTTCCTCTTCCAATGCCCAGTCTTGTGGCAATGGTGGCACTCCATGTTACTGTCCTTGCTCTTTGCCTTGCCTTGTGAGCCACTGGTCTCACCAGGCCCACTCTTGCCGTTTCCTGACTTTTTAAACTTTGGCTTTCCTACAGCTAGGTCGCCATGAGCCTTGCCCTTACCTTTGCCCTTGTTTGAAAACAGGAGAACATCTTGCTTCATGCTCCCACTCAATTTCATATCATTCTCGGTCTGTACGAGAAGTGAGTGTAGCTGATGAATACTTTTCTTCATATCATTCATATAGTAATTTGCCCTGAAAAGGGCAAAACCATCATGAAGTGAATGAAGCACACGGTCAATGACTATACTCTCACTGATTTTGCAATCAAGTGCCTCCAGTTTCTCGACATTCTCAATCATATCAAGAATGTGTGAGCTAACCGGTTGGCCCTTCTGGAGTTTCGCCTCAAAGAACCGACAGGTATGCTCATAAGTAACGATCCTAGGTGCTTTTGAGAATTCGCTAGTGAGCGTGGTGAAAATCTTGTTTGCACCTTGGGCAATGAAGCGTCTTTCCAAATTTCTTTCCATTGCAAAGATGAGTACGTTCTTTATCGCACCCGCTTCCATAACGAAGTCACCATATTCAAGTGTCTCGTTAGCTCTCGCATTGGGGCCTGGGTTTGGCGGTATTGGCTCAGTCAAGTACTTAAGCTTACCATCAGCAATGGCAGCATTCCGTAATGCCGCCTCCCAGTCCGCAAAGTTGGACCCGTCATTCTTTAGTCGCGTGGACTGATTCATGTGGTCCATAAAAGCTTTAAGCCAGGATTCGCGCGCGAGCGTGGCACTTGGCATAGGGATATCAGTATTTCCAGCCATTTGTTATATGCAGTATTATCAATATAAACGAGTTCTACTCTGAAAAAGAAGAAAAACATAATAAGCATACTCATCGATTTGAATTTAAGTCTAGTGCAAAATTTGTTTTAATGCAAAGACTCGAGCATTTATACAATTGACCTACCTCAAGAATTATATAAATGATCCCAAGACTCAATTATCTGTAAATTGATAAGCCAACCTCTTGGCTAATTCTACCTTTAGAATTCTTGGTCGATAAATTTCTGTAAATTCTATCTTGAGTCCATCATAATCACGAGAAACTCTTCGGACTATAATGTTGAGATAAAATAGGTCAACACACACTACTTACCCAACGTAGAAGGGGTCATATGGAGAGTAAGGTCCTATATGCCTACCGATGAAGAAGGGATTCATAGTAGTTTGGCCTATAAAGACTAGTCTCAATTTTAGGTTTAGAGAAAGATCCCATCAATTTTATTTTAATTCAATTTTAAGTGAACTAATATCTAGCATGCGAGAATGAATAAACTAAAATGATGGCTTAAATTCGAGTGACATCTTTATGTCCATGATAACTAACATCCAAACTATATGTGTCAATTTTCATGCATTTTAGTAGTAGGTGGTTTGGTTTAGGCGGAATATGATGCACTAACTATCATGTGATGAAAAAGCAACAAGAACGGAAAAATACATAAAAATATTACAAAGTCCTAGTGTGACCTATCTACCAAAATGAACAAAAATACAACTTTGGAATCCAACCCATTTGGACCCGAGAAGTTTGTCTTGATGTTTCATCTTAGTCCATGTAGCGGGAGTGAGCAATCCGATCTCCATCTTTAGTCTTCTCAAAATACATTTAATAAATTACAAAATATAAACCTATTTACATTCTAATTTAAAAACATAATTTAATGAAAAATAAAATGAAGATTCGAGATCTCAAAATTACATCAAAGATCATGTTTCCATAATTACGAAAACATGATCAACTAAGGCCACACTAGTTAATACAAATTACAACCGATTGCAAAAATAAGTAAATTAAACCATTCAACCATTCATTCAACAAGATAAAATGCATCAACTATAAATAAATCATTCAAGACATAAATCTTTAATTATGAAGAGTAATTTATCCAAACCACCTTTTAAAATGATCAAAATTATGTGACAATTCCTTAATTAATCACAATAACCCCAACCAAACAAAATCCAATTTTAATTCATATTTTTTTAACATGAATTAATACAACATTATTTTAAACCTCTTTAAAATAATAGTGTATCCAATTATTGTGAACTTCTTCACAACAATAAACGAAACATCATCATTATAATGAATAAAAAAACTTTCGATCAAAAAAAAAAAAAAAAACCGAAACTTTTTTTTCTTTAAAAAATTTTTTGATGTTACTAATATTTTCAAGATCGGTATAAAATATCAACATCTAATCATTATTAAACATCGATACAAACTAGATGATTCAATTTAACAATTTGAAATGAATATCTAAATCAATGAATACCGAAAACATATAGAGATGAACATTCAAATCGATTTCCATTTACATTTTAATTTAATCCTTATTAAATCAAAACAACTACACATTCATCATGTTATCGTCTTAACTATTTAAAACAACAATTATAATGAATCAAAATAGAAAAACAAGGCAAAAAAAAATTTTTTTTTATACGGATGAACAGTATTGACGAGTTTTTTTTTTTTTCTCGGCAGAAATCATAAAAACAAAAAACATAATGATTCTAATCTTATATTTCATCAATTATGAAAACATATAAAATAATTTCGTAGCCCTTGGCTCTGATACCACTTGTGGGAAATATCGGTATATTTCGTCATTAAATTACGGATTATAACGAAACTATAGTATATGAATTACGAGTCATAAATGAATTGCATAATATAAAATTATAGGAATTTAGAATTAACCTTTGGTCCTAGCAAATTTGGCCTATGAACAATATCGAAATTGATATTCTCCTAATTGTTGCACCCAAGATGCTCCGAGATATGCCTTGCTTGTGCTAGAATTTTAGAGAAAAGTTACTGCTAATTTTTCTTTTGTGATGATGAATGATAGAGAGAGTTAGAGAGAAAAATTAGAAATTTTCTTGTTCTCCTCTGCTCTGTCCGGCCGTTCCACTAGAGTAGTAGAAGGAGGAGTCTCTCCTCTTTTTACTACTCTTGTTCTTAGGGTTTTGACCTAGTTACCATAAGAGAATAAAAGGAGATCTTTTTCCCTTATTTTATCTCCTATTAACCAAAAAATTAAGAGAAGAAAAGACTATTTTTTCTTTCCTTTTTCGGTTATATTAGCATGTAATATAATATATACGTCAACTATAAATATCCGTATATTTATAATTTGCTAATTAAATATAACATATTATGTTTAATTACGAATTAACATTTTAATTCGTTTAAGCTTATATTATATGCATTGATTAAATATAACGGTTTATATTCAATTACGAATTACATTTAATTCGTCTAAGCTAATATTATTTAATCGTTATTAAATAATCGTATCATCATTACATTGACTAACCTTTTAGTCATATACATCGACTAACCTTTTAGTCATATAATAAGGCATCAATATGATTATATTATTCAGATAATCACAT
>JAIUZE010046418.1:0-23640 GCA_022085475.1 Heliosperma pusillum
GGTGCTTGAGCTTTACTCAACTGCATCCCAGAGACCATTGGAAGGTTCCCCTTCTTGGAGTTGGTCATGCTGAACCTCTCAAGAATCTTATCTATATAAGACTCCTGACTGAGTGATAACATCCGTCGTGATCTATCTCTATAGATACGGATCCCCAATATGCGTTGTGCCTCACCCAGATCTTTCATCTGGAAATGTTTCTTTAACCATACTTTTACCGAAGATAAGAGAGGGATGTCATTCCCAATCAAGAGTATGTCATCAACATACAATATTAAGAAGACAATCTTACTCCCACTCGACTTGACATACAAGCATGGTTCCTCGACCGATCGAGTGAAACCAGTCTCTTTTATCACCTGGTCGAAACGATGATTCCAACTCCGAGAAGCTTGCTTAAGTCCATAAATGGAACGCTTAAGCTTGCAAACTTTCTTAGGATTTTTAGGATCAATGAAACCTTCGGGTTGTACCATGTACATTTCCTCCTCCAAATAACCGTTTAAGAAGGCGGTTTTCACATCCATCTGCCAAATTTCATAGTCATGAAAAGCGGCAATCGCTAAGATTATCCGAATGGAACGCAGCATAACTACGGGTGCAAAAATTTCATCATAATGCAATCCTTGCACTTGAGTAAAACCTTTTGCCACTAGTCGTGCCTTATAGGTGTCCGGTTGTCCTTCTATGCAATGCTTTATCTTATAAAGCCATTTGCACTGAAGAGGCCGTACCTTATCAGGCAAATCAACAAGATCCCATACGTCATTCTCATACATGGAGTCCATCTCGGATTGCATGGCTTCAAGCCATAGCCTAGAGTCGGAACAGGTCATGACACCTTTATAGGTTGCGGGTTCGTTACTCTCTAGGAGTAAAACATTATCTCTCTCATTCTCCTCGACCATACCAATGTATCTGTCGGAATTGAGACTCTACCCGACCTCCTAGGTTTCATAGGGATGTTAACCGTAGCAGAAGTTGAAGGAACCTCTTCCTCCATTGGTTTCTCGGTTGTTGGTTCTTGAATCTCCGAGAGATCGAAGGTTCTATTACTTGACTTATTCTTGAGAAACTCTTTCTCTAAGAACTTCGCACTAGCCGCAACAAAAACTCGATGTTCGGTAGGCGAATAGAATTAATGACCAAACATTCCTTTTGGATAACCAATAAAGTATGTCTTGACCGATCGCGAGCCGAGCTTATCCTCGTGTCTCCACTTGACATAAGCCTCGCAGCCCCAAACCCGAATAAAGGACAAGTTAGGGACCGTTCCCTTCCATAACTCATATGGAGTCTTGTCTACAGCTTTAGACGGACTTCGGTTAAGTATAAAAGCAGCTGACAAAAGAGCATAACCCCATAATGAATCAGGTACTACCGTGTGACTCATCATGGATCGAACCATATCAAGTAATGTTCGATTTCTCCGTTCGGACACACCATTTAATTGAGGTGTTCCAGGTGGAGTTAACTGTAATATTACACTACAGTCTTTAAGGTGCTGATCAAACTCATTTGAAAGATATTCGCCACCACGATCTGAACGAAGTGCTTTAATCTTTCTTCCCAGTTGGTTTTCAACCTTATTCTGGTATTCCTTGAACTTTTCAAAGGACTCACTTTTATGCTTCATTAAGTAGACATATCCGTATCTACTCAAATCATCCGTGAAAGTTATAAAATATCTATAGCCGTCTTTTGCGTTTATTGACATAGGTCCACATACATCAGTATGTATGAGTCCTAATAGGTCACTAGCGCGCATTCCAACACCTTTGAAGGAAATTCAAGTCATTTTACCGATAAGACATGATTCACACGTGCCAAATGATTCGTAATCAAATGGGGAGATAGTCCCATTGTCAATGAGCTTCTTTACACGTTTCTCATTTATGTGTCCCATACGGCAGTGCCATAGATAAGTTTGATCTTTGTCACCAACCTTTAATTTCTTATTATTCACATGCAATATGTCTGTGGTTTGATCTAAGATATAAATTCCATTCATGGAAACTGCTTTGCCATAAATCATTTCATTAAAAGAGAAAATACAGCTATTGTCTTTTATTGAAAATGAAAAACCGTCTTTATCTAGTACGGAAACAGAAATAATGTTCTTAGATAAACTGGGTACATAGCAACAGTTATATAAATATAACTCAAAACCACTCGGGAGTTGGATTACATATGATCCCACTGAAACTGCAGCAACTCTTGCTCCATTCCCCACTCGTAGGTCCACATCACCCTTTGCGAGAGGTGTGATGTTTCTTAGGCCTTGCAAATGATTACACAGATGAGAACCACAACCTGTATCAAGTACCCAAGTTTCAAAACTTGCATGGTTAATCTCAATCATATGAATAAAAGATGACATACCAACAGGAGTGACGCGGCCTGCTTTTATGTCCTCACGGTACACAGGACAGTTCCTCTTCCAATGCCCAGTCTTGTGGCAATGGTGGCACTCCATGTTACTGTCCTTGCTCTTTGCCTTGCCTTGTGAGCCACTGGTCTCACCAGGCCCACTCTTGCCGTTTCCTGACTTTTTAAACTTTGGCTTTCCTACAGCTAGGTCGCCATGAGCCTTGCCCTTACCTTTGCCCTTGTTTGAAAACAGGAGAACATCTTGCTTCATGCTCCCACTCAATTTCATATCATTCTCGGTCTGTACGAGAAGTGAGTGTAGCTGATGAATACTTTTCTTCATATCATTCATATAGTAATTTGCCCTGAAAAGGGCAAAACCATCATGAAGTGAATGAAGCACACGGTCAATGACTATACTCTCACTGATTTTGCAATCAAGTGCCTCCAGTTTCTCGACATTCTCAATCATATCAAGAATGTGTGAGCTAACCGGTTGGCCCTTCTGGAGTTTCGCCTCAAAGAACCGACAGGTATGCTCATAAGTAACGATCCTAGGTGCTTTTGAGAAT
Source organism: Heliosperma pusillum (assembly GCA_022085475.1). Taxonomy (NCBI): domain Eukaryota; kingdom Viridiplantae; phylum Streptophyta; class Magnoliopsida; order Caryophyllales; family Caryophyllaceae; genus Heliosperma; species Heliosperma pusillum. Next base: position 2,943 of record JAIUZE010046418.1, read on the forward strand.
TCGCTAGTGAGCGTGGTGAAAATCTTGTTTGCACCTTGGGCAATGAAGCGTCTTTCCAAATTTCTTTCCATTGCAAAGATGAGTACGTTCTTTATCGCACCCGCTTCCATAACGAAGTCACCATATTCAAGTGTCTCGTTAGCTCTCGCATTGGGGCCTGGGTTTGGCGGTATTGGCTCAGTCAAGTACTTAAGCTTACCATCAGCAATGGCAGCATTCCGTAATGCCGCCTCCCAGTCCGCAAAGTTGGACCCGTCATTCTTTAGTCGCGTGGACTGATTCATGTGGTCCATAAAAGCTTTAAGCCAGGATTCGCGCGCGAGCGTGGCACTTGGCATAGGGATATCAGTATTTCCAGCCATTTGTTATATGCAGTATTATCAATATAAACGAGTTCTACTCTGAAAAAGAAGAAAAACATAATAAGCATACTCATCGATTTGAATTTAAGTCTCGTGCAAAATTTGTTTTAATGCAAAGACTCGAGCATTTATACAATTGACCTCCCTCAAGAATTATATAAATGATCCCAAGACTCAATTTTCTGTAAACTGATAAGCCAACCTCTTGGCTAATTCTATCTTTAGAATTCTTGGTCGATAAATTTCTGTAAATTCTATCTTTAGTCCATCATAATCACGAGAAACTCTTCGGACTATAATGCTGAGATAAAATAGGTCAACACACACTACTTACCCAACGTAGAAGGGGTCATATGGAGAGTAAGGTCCTATATGCCTACCGACGAAGAAGGGATTCATAGTAGTTTGGCCTATAAAGACTAGTCTCAATTTTAGGTTTAGAGGAAGATCCCATCAATTTTATTTTAATTCAATTTTAAGTGAACTAATATCTAGCATGCGAGAATGAATAAACTAAAATGATGGCTTAAATTCGAGTGACATCTTTATGTCCATGATAACTAACATTCAAACTATATGAGTCAATTTTCATGCATTTTAGTAGTAGGTGGTTTGGTTTAGGCGGAATATGATGCACTAACTATCATGTGATGAAAAAGCAACAAGAACGGAAAAAATACATAAAAATATTACAAAGTCCTAGTGTGGCCTATCTACCAAAATGAACAAAATACAACTTTGGAATCCAACCCATTTGGACCCGAGAAGCTTGTCTTGATGTTCCATCTTGGTCCATGTAGCGGGAGTGAGCAATCCGATCTCCATCTTTAGTCTTCTCAAAATACATTTAATAAATTACAAAATATAAACCTATTTACATTCTAATTTAAAAACATAATTTAATGAAAAATAAAATGAAGATTCGAGATCTCAAAATTACATCAAAGATCATGTTTCCATAATTACGAAAACATGATCAACTAAGGCCACACTAGTTAATACAAATTACAACCGATTGCAAAAATAAGTAAATTAAACCATTCAACCATTCATTCAACAAGATAAAATGCATCAACTATAAATAAATCATTCAAGACATAAATCTTTAATTATGAAGAGTAATTTATCCAAACCACCTTTTAAAATGATCAAAATTATGTGACAATTCCTTAATTAATCACAATAACCCCAACCAAACAAAATCCAATTTTAATTCATATTTTTTTAACATGAATTAATACAACATTATTTTAAACCTCTTTAAAATAATAGTGTATCCAATTATTGTGAACTTCTTCACAACAATAAACGAAACATCATCATTATAATGAATAAAAAAACTTTCGATCAAAAAAAAAAAAAAAAACCGAAACTTTTTTTTCTTTAAAAAATTTTTTGATGTTACTAATATTTTCAAGATCGGTATAAAATATCAACATCTAATCATTATTAAACATCGATACAAACTAGATGATTCAATTTAACAATTTGAAATGAATATCTAAATCAATGAATACCGAAAACATATAGAGATGAACATTCAAATCGATTTCCATTTACATTTTAATTTAATCCTTATTAAATCAAAACAACTACACATTCATCATGTTATCGTCTTAACTATTTAAAACAACAATTATAATGAATCAAAATAGAAAAACAAGGCAAAAAAAAATTTTTTTTTATACGGATGAACAGTATTGACGAGTTTTTTTTTTTTTCTCGGCAGAAATCATAAAAACAAAAAACATAATGATTCTAATCTTATATTTCATCAATTATGAAAACATATAAAATAATTTCGTAGCCCTTGGCTCTGATACCACTTGTGGGAAATATCGGTATATTTCGTCATTAAATTACGGATTATAACGAAACTATAGTATATGAATTACGAGTCATAAATGAATTGCATAATATAAAATTATAGGAATTTAGAATTAACCTTTGGTCCTAGCAAATTTGGCCTATGAACAATATCGAAATTGATATTCTCCTAATTGTTGCACCCAAGATGCTCCGAGATATGCCTTGCTTGTGCTAGAATTTTAGAGAAAAGTTACTGCTAATTTTTCTTTTGTGATGATGAATGATAGAGAGAGTTAGAGAGAAAAATTAGAAATTTTCTTGTTCTCCTCTGCTCTGTCCGGCCGTTCCACTAGAGTAGTAGAAGGAGGAGTCTCTCCTCTTTTTACTACTCTTGTTCTTAGGGTTTTGACCTAGTTACCATAAGAGAATAAAAGGAGATCTTTTTCCCTTATTTTATCTCCTATTAACCAAAAAATTAAGAGAAGAAAAGACTATTTTTTCTTTCCTTTTTCGGTTATATTAGCATGTAATATAATATATACGTCAACTATAAATATCCGTATATTTATAATTTGCTAATTAAATATAACATATTATGTTTAATTACGAATTAACATTTTAATTCGTTTAAGCTTATATTATATACATTGATTAAATATAACGGTTTATATTCAATTACGAATTACATTTAATTCGTCTCAGCTAATATTATTTAATCGTTATTAAATAATCGTATCATCATTACATTGACTAACCTTTTAGTCATATACATTGACTAACCTTTTAGTCATATAATAAGGCATCAATATGATTATATTATTCATATAATCACATCTCCCAGACACATCCTTTAGGTGTGACTTTTAGGGACCAGTTGATCACCGCCATTAAAATGACAATAACGTCAAACTCCTAGCAAACCAACCGTTATCGATAAACGTTAATCAACTGATAAGAATACAAAGTATACCATGTGAACCTGTAAGAGATTTATTCATGTTATCACACTAACTGTGGAGGACACTAGCTCCAACAGTTAGATTATGAACTTCTCAGCAAAGGCCTTCGAAAAGAGACGAGATATCGAGGTGGATTGTGGCGCATTGACAGCTGCATATTCTCGAAGTTGCGGGCAATTTCTAGGATCGAGACAAGGTTAATAGGTTTATGTTCAAAAAATTTCTCATTCCTAGATGTCTAAATAGCTCTAAGAATGTAAAAGAAAGGCAATAGCATGTTGTATTCCTTCGAAAAAAACCGATGCAGATGCCTGACTAAATCTACTAGCCAGGCACCGAAGCAAATATTTGGATTTCCCATAGATAATATACCAAGAGATGATGATTGCCACACATGTTAGGCGACAGGGCATTCTCTAAAAAGATGGTTAGCTGTTTCAGGGGACTGAACACAGGTTTGGTCGATTTGGAGGCCTCTTGTCGTAAGCCTGGATAAGGTAGGGAGGGGGTCTGTGACCATGCGAAATGAAAGTGCCAAATCTTGGGGAGATACACTTGTTCCAAATGAGTTTCCATGGAAAAGGCTGCAATGTTGCAGTAGAATCCATCATTTTGGATTGTCGAAGCAAAAAAGAGTTCATAAAATCATTCGTGCACGGCTGAGGCGGCTCCATATTCAGGATTGACTTTGCACTGGAAGTCTGAAAAATTTTGAAGACGGCGTTCGGGTTCCAAGCGCTGCTTGGAGTAGTAATGTCGGTAAGGCAACAAGGCTGAGATCGTGCAACAGGGCGGACATTTGGCGCAGTTCCATTAATCCATCGATCGGCCAAAAGGTTGATAGAGTCATCGTTTCCAATTTTCCAGCTGAATCTTGGGCACATGTATGCAGTTGCGCAACACATTCCTCTCCAGAGAAAGGAAGCACCGGAAACCTTGGATTTGATACCTGGAATAGAGAGGTCTCTTTTGTATTTGGGGTACATGATAGCGTGAAGTAATCCTTTCGGTTTGCTTAAGAGGCGACAATGAATTTTTAAAGGAAAAGCTTGACTTATAAGGGCTGTATTTTTTAGTCTTAATCTGCCTTGGGTTTTAGGGACTTGCAGCAAATCCCTAGGAAGACAGTGGCCGGATAGATCTATGTTTAGGGTTTTTGCTCCACCAAAAAGCAGTGACCAGAGAATCAATCGTATGGCAAATGTTAAGGGGGGCGGTTATCGCTGCAAGTAGGTGGGTGAATGACGCAAAATAATGGTTCTAATAATTAAAAGCCTACATGTTGGACTTAGGTGAAGGGATGACCAAGAAACAATGCGGGCAGTTATTTTATCAACCAACGGATTGAAAACAGTTGACGTCTTCGGTGGGATATCAATTGGTACGCCCATATAAGGACCGAAAGTAGGAACATATTTTATTTTCAGCAAAGTGACAAGGTGATCTTTGAAGTCAGAGGGGGCGTTTGAGCTGAGTTTAATGAATGACTTATCAAGATTAATCATCTGACCGGATGCGCTTTCAAACTCACTAAGGAGGAGTCTAAGTGGGAAAAAAGCCATTTTCTCTCTCTAGCCAGAAAGTTTCTCCATCACAGGAGTCTTAACTATTAAGGTACCCAAATTTTTTCCATATCTTCGTGAAATAGTGCGTACTTTCTATCCTCTCAGGTTGCAACTTGCCCCTCCTTGCCTAACTTTACTGTTTGCCTACAGTGGATTTTATTCTGTGTCAAATTTTATGGAATATATAGCTTTCTTCTTCTACCACGTTGCTTAAGGCATCTCACCATCCATTCTTTCCATCCTTACATCTTTGTTTTCCCCTCTACTATATTACTTAAACTTCTTCAACATTTCCACCATAATTTCAATGATACTTAAATTCAATCAAATCCCATATTTCATCCTAAATATTTACCAAGTCCTTCTCAAGTATGAACCCTAATAGGGTCGGCGTCAGTATCCGCCTCCCCCATCTCTGTATTGACTTAACGGGGCTTGACTTTAATAAAGTCCTTGTTGGTAACTTCCTGGATCACCGATTTCCAAAAGTTACTCGTATTTATGCTGCTATGACCATTCACTAGAAAACAATTGGTCCTATCTTAATTCGCGTCATAAAACCTTACTACATCTTTATCTTCTCAACTCGTGGGGACTACATGTACTTATGCAGTGCTAAATCCTAAATATTGAAGGCCTCCTTATGGTTCTGAGACCCGCTTCTTATTTCACTATCCTAGATAACCTGCTTTTCCACATAGTTCCTTTGTGGATCCAGGTTAAAGGGCTTCCTTTTTACCTCATGAATACCTCCGTAGTTTCTTTCCTTCTCTTACATGTGGGAAATATTTATGAAGAAGAACTATTTTCCACTCTGCTTCATTCACGTAATTTTTTCAGAGTACGTGTGTAGATTCTGTGTGTGGATTGACCTATCCAAACCCCGCATCCCTGGATGCTTTCTTGCGATCTCGGAAAGAAAGCATGTTTGGATCACTTTCTCGTACGAAGGCATCTTTAGGTTTTGCAAAACATGCGGAAAAATTGGTCATAGCGTGTCTTTTTTCACACACGGTAAGAAAGGGGGATAAGGCATTAAATCGCGTGTTGATGAGGTTTCAAATAATGGATTTGTGGTCCTCCATGGGCCTCCTGGTACAGACTTCTACTGTCCAGAAATCTGTGGCTTACCTTCCCGTTTTAAATATCTTAACTCAGAAATTAACTCAGTGACTTGTTCAAAAGAGGTTCTCGTTGATTCCTGGGGAGGTTCACCATTATTCTCTTTCTCCCCATCCCCCTCGGTTGAGGATAATGGAGATGATATTTTCTATACCCCTCCTTCAGACTTTGTGGTTAATGAAGAGCTTTCCATGGAAGTGGTTCTTGAACCGCACTCTTTGGTTAGAGGACATCATCCTCTTGTGATGGGCCCTTCTCGTGGATAAACATCTAATATGAATGATGACGACACCTCGAGCCATTCTCCCGAGTTCCGTATCTAGGATGTAGATGATGAATATGATGTCAATGTGGACCTTGGTTTGGGCTGGCTGAGCCTGAAATTCCAAGCCCAACAATCAACCTTGACTACCTTAGTGGCATAGAGGCTTAGGATGAAGCTGGGCCTAGTGATTTACTGATGGACTCTAGTGGCCGAGTAATAAAATTTGTTTATAAGTGTAAGGAAGGATTGGGCCTTCATTACTTAAGTAGGTATAAATTGAAGAAGTCCAACCGATCCTCCTCATTTGATCTTTGTTGTGATCCTAGGCCTATCTTGGATGCAGGGCAATTGTTATTCACATTTTTGAAGCCTTCCTTCTCTTACGTAAAGCCCAAAGCCCCTGACTGGCTAAGCTCGGTTTCAGCAACTCTTAAGCGTTCTTCACACCTGTTTTAAGTCTTGCGCGCTGATGTCGAGTCTTCTAAACGTCTCCGTTTAGGAGAATTGGCCATTGATGATTCCGATCTATCACCTATTCCGCCGGATTCATTTCTAACTCACAGTTATTTGTCTTGTTTCAGCACTGATGGTTTGGCTTGCAGTTTAGGATTGGTGGCGGACCTTAATTCGCCACCGGAGTATCAATGAAGACCTTAGCTTGGAATTGTAGGGGCGTTAGAGAGATGGATGAGCCTACAATTTCTTTTTTTGCAGCGTTGTGTTCGCCATTATCATCCGTCGATTTTGTTTTTACAAGAAACCTTAGTCTCAGTTCAGATTGCCGCGGCAAAGACTTCGTTGCTAGGATTACCTAGCTGTTGTGGTGTCGACTCCTTGGGTCGTAGTGGTGGGCTTTTGTTGCGTTGGGATACATCGTTATCACTTGACCCCATGTATTTAGATCCTAATTATATGTCATGTAAAGTTATCTTTAATGTACTTCCTTGTACAAATTATGGAATGCATCTAATGTTTATATATGGTTCCCCTTCTTTAGTTGACCGCCTCCCTCTGTGGACAAAAATCTCTTTGCTTAGTGAAGATTTTACTCCACTTGCAATAATTTGTGATTTCAACCAAGTTGAGCTATTTTCTGACAAGCTAGGTGGCTCGCCATCTATTCGGGGACAACAAGATTTTACCTTGTGGCAATTTAAAATGGTCTTGCAGATATTCCGTTTAGTGGACCAAGGTTCACATGGGTGAATAATAAATATGGTAATGCCCTTGTCATGGAACGTCTTGTTCGCGGCTATGCCAATAGCGATTGGCTTTCGCTTTTCCTTGACGCTCGGGCTTTAAATCTACTCATTCTGGTATGGGATAATGCCCCCTTTTTGTTTATTCTCTCGGATAATCTCGGCAGCCTTGTGTGATACACGGGTTTCGCGATCCTTTCCAAACTGTGATACACGGGATACCACGGATGGAGATACGAGGGACAAGCGTGAAAACACGTAGTTGTGGAGTCGCCGCCAACTTTTGTGGGAAGTTGGAACCGTTCGAATACTTTATGCCATGTCAAGACACAGAGGAATCACATGAACACTAAGAACTCGTTACCCTTAGCATTCTATGTCTAGAATTACTCTCGTGGATGCCAATGAACGCGGATGTTCACAGAGATCTGAAGTAAGGGGTTAGAATACGTATTAGGAAGTTCTTTTAATCGAACACCTAATCCCGCCCGCCTCGATAGCGGCCTCTACTAATGATTAAGGAAACTCTTCTGTTATCGATGTGTTGTTGGTTTATATGCATGCAATGCAACATCCACGTTTTAATCCTAGCATGTGAGCTTAGACTATGTCGGTTGAACATGTAGTTTAGCATTCAATTAAGTCGAAGTAGGATTTAAAATTCAATTGCATGTGAGAACAATTAATTAAATCATACAATAAATTACAAAAGAACAAAGATTACAATGGATTTCACGATCTATGTCGGAAATATGCTTGAAAGATTAATTTAAATAAAGAAAAGAATTAATAAAACGAATCAGATTAGCAGCGATAATACGAATAATAATCGATTTATTACACAATTAAACTACGTCAAAGCGAAACAGGAAGTTCAGAGACAGAAACCAGCCCGGAACAGGCGCAACAGAATGTGCGTCCTCTCGAAGAGTCGCACCACTATGTGCGTCTGTTCCTTAGTTGGGTTCTGGCTGGGAAGCCAGAATCGCAATCAGTTAGTGTTCGTTGGTTGATTTACGATTTATTAATGATCTACAAATCGAATTTAAGTGATTTAAGTCATATTAATTACTCTAACTATTTAAAGACGAATCTAGAGATTTGATATGAACAAATCTAACCTCTAAAGAAGCAATTTGATAAATGACAAAAACCCACTAATATTGATTATTAGGGATCCAAGTCAAGATAAACTATCTAAATATGGAATTATGATGAAAGACGATTTATAAAAAAATAATAAAACTAATAAAGTTTTTGAAAAGGTTTTGAGCATAAATCCGACATGAATCTTACATTAGATGAAATAAATGAAATAAAAAAGATGGGATTAAACACCCTCAGACTTACATGTTGACGAAACGAGATATGAACTAAAGTTACGTTTTAGCGACAGCTCGACTCGAATGTAAAGAAAGTGCCCTCGCAAGAGGAACGATTGATTAATTAAGATTGATTATTGTTGAGTTGGTCAAATTGGTAGGTCAATGTAATAACGTGACGGGAACCCAGAAGGATCTGAGCTTACGTGGTCGATAGATCAAGCACGTAGTTGTCAAAATGCTTAGAGCAAGGTCTAGAATGCAAAGAGAGCGAAAGAAGGGGCGGAACACTCGCATGCCTTGAAATTGTGCACGAACCTCTCCTTATGTAGGGAGAAATTCGAAGAGTTTTGGAATAACTCGAACACGGAAAGAAATCTAGAAAATATTCCGGAAATAGGCAAACAGAGCTAGGGAAGAGGCGCAGCAGTCACTGCGACTCTTAGAAGAGGCGGAGCTCCTGTTGCGTCATTTCCCCGAGCAGTTTCCTATATTGAAAGAAATATTTCCGCGTTTCTTTATGGGAATTGCGGTAGATTTCGAATTCTTTTCTAAATAAAATACGAATATATTTTACCAAAAAAAGATAAGTTTTGAAATATTAAAATATCCGGAATATTCTCGAGCGCTCAGACACGGTTTCAAAAAACGGTTTATAGAAAATGAAGCGGTTTTTTGACACGGACTCCAAAATGACTCTAATGATTGACAAAACGACCATATCGGCACGTAGATGACGACCAAGGGGTAGACACAAGTGTTTGAGCTATCACTTGACGATAAACTTATGAATTATCATAAATCGTTTCGCATACCAAACATGCAACCCAATCATCACTGGGTGGTTGGCGGATGCTGCAGATTCAAGGTATCTACACCTTGTCCCTTTACTGTATTGGATCTCCAATGTTCGTCGTGTCTCGAAAACTAGCCATTGTGCAATGAGATGTAATGACCAGGGTAATTCACCACCGTATTTCAAATGGAATCAATTGGTCACAGATTGAACATGACCTTAATGATCTAGGTCTGCAGATATCGGACCTCAAATCTTCCTCGCGATTCCTGCAAGCCCACAATGATCTGTTGGAGCTAGTGTCCTCCACAGTTAGTGCAATAACATAAATAAATCTCTGTAGGTTCACAGGGTATACTTTATATTATAATCAGTTCATTAACGTTCATCAATAACGGTTGGCTTGCTAGATAAGTTTGACGTTATTGTCATACAGATGGCGGTGATCAACTGGTCCCTAAAAGTCACACCTAAAGGATGTGTTTGAGATATGTGATTATTTGAGAAAATAATCATATTGATGCCCTATTATATGACTAAAAGGTTAGTCAATGTGATGATGAGACGATTATTTAATAACGATTAAATAATATAAGCTGAGACGAATTAAAAGTAATTCGTAATTAAATATAAACTGTTGTTTTTAATTAGCATATATATAATGTAAGCTTATGCGAATTAAAATGTTAATTCGTAATTGAATATAAAATGTTATATTGAATTAGCAAATTATAATTATACGGATAATTATAATTAACGTATATATTATACGATTGTCATATTAGATGTTATCAGACCGGTATTAATGTATCGACTACAATATGTTGTATGAACATATTAATACATGACAACACAAATGACATTTATAATAATAATACACATAATATATTAAAACGAATTTAACCGAAATAAAGTCCAGATTCACTCTGGAATTTTCGGTCCATTAGTGGTTAATTAGAGGAGAAAATATCTCCCCAAATAACTACATTGGTGCCGTGTGAAATAGGGAGAAGAGAAGAAATTTTTTTTCTTTTAACCCTAAAATCACTTGTGCCTCCATCTAGACACATCACAAAAATTAAAAAGTTAACAGTAATTTTCACAAAACATTCTAGCAAATTCAAGGGCATTTCTCATTCTATCTTGGGTGCTACGATTAGGAGATATCATCATTTTGATATTGTTCTTAGGCCATTAAAGCAAGGACTAAAGGTTATTTCTAATCTCTCGCTTATTATGCATTTTTCGTTTATGACTATTAATCATATAATCATAATTTCATTATAATCCTGAGCTTAGGGCTATGAAATTGTTTATATGATTTTCGTAAATATTGAATTTGTATAATTTTAAAAAACAAAAAAAAAATTCCATTCGGCAAAATTTTTTTTATGCCGTGTGTTTTTGTTTTTTTTGGGTGTTCCATTTTGATTCAAATATTGTTATTTTAAATGGTTAAGATAATAATATATGAATTTGTAGATGTTTTGATTTAATAATGATTGAATTAAAACGTAAATGGAATTTGATATGAATGTTATTGAACATCCTTTTGCTTTATATTTTCGGTATAAAATGATCTAGATATTCATGTTAAAAGGTTAATTTGAATCATCTAGTTTGTATCAATGTTTAATATCGATTAGATATTGTTTGTTTGTACCGATCTAGTTAATATAAGCATGATCGAATTAAAACCGTTTAATTTGATTAATTTTTTTTTGCTGCCACTGTACTGTTCATGTACTGTTCACAGTTAAAAAAAAATTTCTGTTTTTTTTTATTGATTGCAGCGTTTTTGTAAAAAAAAAAAAATTAAAAGAGTTTTTTTTTGTTTTGGTATAAACCGAAAGAAAGAAAGAAGAAAAAAAATTGGTACCTGCTACTGTTCTTACGTGAACAGTAATTATAAAAAAAAAATTTGTTTTTTTTTTTGATTAAACCAATTTTTGTTTTGTACATTATAAAGATAATGTATGATTGTTTTTGTGAAAAAGTTCACAAAATTTTTGATCCCATGTTATTTTAAAAAGGTTTAAAATAATGTTGTTTTAATTCATATTGATTATGAATTTCATTGGATTTTGATTGAAATCTCGTGATGGATTACGGAATCGTCACATGATTTAATGGTGGTTTGGATAATTAATCAACATAATTTATGCATTATGTTTTGTATGATTAATTTTAGTTGATGCTTTTATTATGTTGAATGTTGTTTGAATGGTTTAATTTTACGCATTTTTGTACAAGCAGTTGTAATTTACTAGTGTGGCCTTAGTAGATTATGTTTTCGTAATGATGGAAACATAGTCTTGGTTGTATTTTGAGATCTCGTATCTCCCCTTTGTAATTTTAATTTTTGGAATCATTTTGAATTAGAATGTAAATAGGTTTACATTTGTAATTTTAAAATGTATTTTGAGAAGATTCAAGATGGAGATCGGATGGCTCACTCCCGCTATATGGACCAAGATGGAACATCAAGACAAGCTTCTCGGGTCCAAGGGTGGATTCCAACTTGTATTTTGTTCATTTTGGTAGTTAGGCCACACTAGGTGTTTTATTTTGCGTTTTATTTTTCCATTCTCGTTGCTTTATTCACATGATAGATAATTGCATCATATTCCGCCTAAACCAAACCACCTAAAAATGCATGAAAAATGATTCATACAGTTTGAATATTTTAATCATGGACATACAGATGTCACTCGCTTTTAGGGCCATCACCTTAGTTTAAATCATTCTCGAGTTGCTAGACATTCGTTCACTTAAAATGAATTAAAGTTAAGATGATGGGACCTTCCCCTATAAATAAAATTGAGACTAGTCTTTATAGGGAAAACTACTATGAACCCCTTCTTCGTCGGAAGTCATAATATGACCCCTTCTACGTTGGGTAAGTAGTGAGTGTTGACCTATTTTTATCTCAACATTATAGTACAAGTAATATCTCGTGATTATGATGGACTAAAGATAGAATTTACAGAAATTTATCGACCAGGAATTCTAAAACTAGAATTAGCCAAGAGGTTGGCTTATCAATTTACAGAAATTGAGTCTTGGGATCATTTATATAATTCTTGAGGGAGGTCAATTGTATAAATGCATGAGTCATTGCATTAAACAGTTTTTGCATTAGACTTAAATTTAAAACGATGAATACTTATCATATTTATTTTCTTTTTCACAGTTTTTGAATTCGTTATATACAGATATAACTGCTAATAACCAATGGCTGGCCATACTGATGACCCAATGCCAAGTGCCACGCTCGGACGTGAGTCCTGGCTTAAGATTTTCATGGACACTATGAATCAGTCAACGAGACTGAAGAATAACAGGTCCAACTTTGCGGACTGTGAGGCGGCATTACGGAATGCTGCCATTGCTGACGGTAAGCTCAAGTACTTGGCTGAGCCACTACCGCCCAACCCAGGCCCCAATGCAGGAGCCAATGAAACACTTACTTATAGTGATTTCATGATGGAGGCGGGTGCGATAAAGAACGTACTCATTTTTTCAATGGAATCAAATTTGCAAAGGCGATTCATTGCCCATGGTGCGAATAAGATTTTCACCACTCTCTCTAACGAGTTCTCGAAAGCTCCGAGGATCGTTAGCTATGAGCATACATGTCGCTTCTTTGAAGCGAAACTCCAAAAGGGCCAAGCAGTTAGTCCACACATTCTTGATATGATTGAGAATGTCGAGAAACTGGAGGCACTTGGTTGCAAAATCGATGAGAAGATCATCATTGACCGCGTTCTCCATTCACTTCATGATGGTTTTGCTCTTTTCAGGGCAAATTACTATATGAATGATATGAAGAAGAGTCTTCATGAGCTCCACTCACTCCTCGTACAGACAGAGAGTGATCTGAAATTGAGTGGGAGTCTGAAACAGGACGTTCTCATGATTGCAAACAAGGGCAAAGGTAAGGGCAAGGCTCAGGCCAACCTAGCTGTAGGGAAGCCGAAATTCAAAAGGCCAGGGCAAGGGAAGAGTGGGCCTGGTGAGACTAGCGGTAGCTCAAAAGGCAAGACAAAGAGCGATGAAGGTAACGTGGAGTGCCACCATTGCCACAAGCTTGAGCATTGGAGGAGGAACTGCCCCGTGTACCGTGAGGACATAAAAGTAGGCCGCGTCTCTCCTGTTGGTATGTCTTCTTCTTTTATTCATATGATTGAGATTAACCATGCAAGTTTCGGAACTTGGGTATTAGATACTGGTTGTGGTTCTCATCTGTGTAATCATTTGCAGGGCCTAAGAAACATCAAAACTCTCGAAAAGGGTGATGTGGACCTGCGAGTGGGGAATGGAGCAAGAGTAGTTGCCGTTTCAGTGGGAACATATGTAATCCAACTCCCGAGTGGATTTGAGTTATTTCTGAATAACTGTTACTATGTACCCAGTTTATCTAAAAACATTATTTCTGTTTCCGTACTTGATAAGGACGGTTTTTCGTTTGTAATAAAGGATAATAGCTGTATTTTCTATTTAAACGAAATGATTTATGATAAAGCTGTTTCCATGAATGGGATTTGTGTTTTAGATCAAACCACAGATATTATGCATGTGAGTAGTAAGAAAGCAAAGGTTGGTGACAAAGATCAAACCTATCTATGGCATTGCCGTATGGGACACATAAATGAAAAACGCGTGAAGAAGCTCATTGACAATGGGACTATCTCCCCATTTGACTATGAATCTTTTGGCACGTGTGAATCATGTCTCATAGGCAAAATGACTCGAATTTCCTTCAAATGTGTTGGAATGCGCGCTGCTGACCTATTAGGACTCATACATACTGATGTGTGTGGACCTATGTCAATCAACGCTAGAGATGGCTATAGATATTTTATCACTTTCACGGACGATTTGAGTAGATATGGATATGTCTACTTAATGAAGCATAAAAGTGAGTCCTTTGACAAGTTCAATGAATTCCAAAATAAGGTTGAAAACCAACTGGATAGAAAGATTAAAGCACTACGTTCAGATCGTGGTGGCGAATATCTTTCGAATGAGTTTGATCAACACCTCAAAGACTGTGGTGTAGTACTACAGTTAACTCCACCTGGAACCCCACAATTGAATGGTGTGTCCGAACGGAGAAATCGAACATTACTTGATATGGTTCGATCCATGATGAGTCACACGGTTGTACCTGATTCATTGTGGGGTTATGCTCTTTTGTCAGCTGCTTTAATACTTAACCAAAGTCCGTCTAAAGCTGTAGACAAGACTCCATATGAATTATGGAAGGGAACGGTCCCTAACTTGTCCTTTATTCGGGTTTGGGCTGCGAGGCTTATGTCAAGTGGAGACCTGACGATAAGCTCGGCCCACGATCGGTCAAGACATACTTTATTGGTTATCCAAAAGGGATGTTTGGTCATTACTTTTACTCGCCTACCAAACATCGAGTTTTTGTTGCGGCTAGTGCGACGTTCTTAGAGAAAGAGTTTCTCGAGAATAGGACAAGTAATGGAACCTTCGATCTGTCGGAGATTCAAGAACCAACAACCGAGCAATCAATGGAGGAAACCATTCCTTCATCATCGGCTGCGGTCAATATTCCTTTGGAACCTATGAGGTCGGGTAGACACTCTATTCCTCCAGACATATACATTGGTATGGTCGAGGAGAATGAGAGAGACGACGTTTTACTCCTAGAGAGTAACGAACCCGCTACCTATAAAGGTCTCATGACCTGTTCCGACTCTAAGCTATGGCTTGAAGCCATGCAATCCGAGATGGACTCTATGTATGAGAATGACGTATGGGATCTGGTTGACTTACCTGATAAGGTTCGGCCTCTTCAGTGCAAATGGCTTTACAAAATAAAGCATTCTGTAAAATGACAACCAGATACCTACAAGGCACGACTAGTGGCAAAGGGTTTCACTCAAGTGCAAGGATTGCACTATGATGAAATTTTTGCACCCGTAGTTATGCTGCGTTCCATTCGGATAATCTTAGCGATTGCTGCTTTTCATGACTATGAAATTTGGCAGATGGATGTGAAAACCGCCTTCTTAAACGGTTATTTGGAGGAGGAGTTGTACATGGTACAACCCGAAAGTTTCATTGATCCTAAAAATCCTAAGAAGGTATGCAAGCTTAAGCGTTCCATCTATGGACTTAAGCAGGCTTCTCGGAGTTGGAATCATCGTTTTGACCAGGTGATAAAAGAGAATGGATTTACTCGATCGGTCGAGGAACCATGCTTATATATCAAGTCGAGTGGGAGCAAGATTGTCTTCCTAATATTGTATGTCGATGACATACTCTTGATTAGGAATGACATACCTCTCTTAACTTCGGTAAAAGTTTGGTTAAAGAACCATTTCCAGATGAAAGATCTGGGCGAGGCACAAAGAATTTTGGGGATCCGTATCTACAGAGATAGATCACGACGGATGTTATCCCTCACTCAGGAGTCTTATATAGATAAGATTCTTGAGAGGTTCAGCATGACCAACTCCAAGAAGGGGAACCTTCCAATGATTTATGGGATGCAGTTGAGTTAAGCTCAGGCACTAAAGACATCGGAAGAGGTCGAGCGCATGAGTCGGGTTCCTTATGCATCAGCTATAGGATCGATCATGTATGCCATGATATGCACACGTCCAGACGAGGCATATGCATTGAGTATGACGAGTCGGTACCAAGGCAATCCAGGTGAAACACACTGGATGGCTGTTAAGAATATCCTTAAGTACCTACAGAGGACTAAGGATTGGGTATTGACTTATGGAGGTGACACTGAGCTATGCGCAATCGGTTACGCAGATGGTTGCTTCCAAACGGATCGAGATGACTCGAAATCTCAGTCTGGATTCGTTTTTACTCTTAATGGCGCTGCGGTCAGCTGGAAAAGCTCCAAACAAAGTGTTATAGCAGATTCTACGACTGAGTCTGAGTACTATGCTGCTTCAGAGGTTGCGAAGGAAGCTATATGGATGCGTCAATTCTTACAGGGACTAACTGTAGGTCCTAGTTCGGATGACCCGATCACCATCTATTGTGATAATAGTGGTGCCATCTTCCAGGCTAAGGAGCCTAAGTCCAGCAACAAGTCTAGGCATGTACAACAGAAGGCTCACATGATCCGAGATTACGTGGAGCAAAGGGAGATAGTGATAGACAAGATTGCTACGGATTATAACGTCGCAGATCCTCTCACTAAACCATTGAGATATGATAAGCATGAAGGGCACGTTATTTCCATGGGAATCAAACGTGTTCCTGAGTTGTATTAGTTGTTTTATATGGATTAGACACCTGTGATCTTTTTCATAAAACTATTAATAAAATCATCGTTTTGTTTTATATTTTGTTTTTCATGTGGGGTGTACTGACAACATTGAACACCACAAAGTGAATTGAATTACATTATATTTGTTTTGGTCCATAATCGCCTACATGAGCTGATAACTCTGGCAATTATTCTATGAAGTCGATTGATGGTGGATTCAACGAGCCATAAGTCAAACAGTTGACTGATCGATCACATATGCGAGTTATAATGATACCACGCAGGACAATTTTGTGACAACGTTATGGAGTCCTAAATGTTTCCGAACATTAGGTGCCAGGTCGTGGATAGGACGTCCATAGTGTTCCTAGAGTCGATTCTTTTGACTATCGACTGTCTCTTGAGATTAAGGCAGTTTTTGGGTGACTTTGGTTTCTTTCTCATGGTCGACCGTAACAGGAGGCTAAGTAGATTTTTACTGGGTCATTTTTACTGGGTCATTTCATACTGCACTTGTATCAATTGAGTTACTCTCTAGTCGGGAAAACCACTCTTGATACAGATCGATTGTAGGATACGACCTTTGTGAATACGGATTTTGCAAATTGTCTTACATTGAGTGGGAGAAATTTTATGGATATGAGAATCGGTTATCGCACATACACTTGTGAGGACAAGTGGGAGATTGTTGGAACTAGCAAGGGTTCGATCGAGACACTGTCCTTCTCGATCGACCACATATATTGCTCGATCGAGAAGATCTGCACTCGATCGAGGACTTTAGTATACCATATCTTCTCAATCGAGGAGATACATCTCACAATCGAGAGAGTATACCTAAGGTTCGTGAGCTAGGTGTCCTACACAGTTACTGTGATAACGCGAATAAATCTCTTACAGGTACACTGGGTTTACTAAGAGTATTTTATCAGTTGATTAACGTTTACCTAATAACGGTTGGCTTGCTAGAAGTTTGACGTTATTATCATACAGATGGCGGTGATCAACTGGTCCATAAAAGTCACACCTATAGGATATGTCTGAGAAATGTGATTACAGAATCATATTGATACCCTAAATGACTAAGAAGTTAGTCTGTTTATTGATGAGACGTTTTATACAATATTGTCATTAAATATAATATCGGTATTAATTATTGACAATTGATAAAATGTATTTTACATTTTATGGAATGTAAAAGAGTAACCAAAATAAGAAGATATTCTTCCTATTTTGGCCCTCTATACTCGATCATAATAACCGAATTAAGGAGATAATATCTCATCCTTAATTTTGGTAATCTGAGAGTATAAGAGGTGTGATTAGGGTTTTATTAAAACCTAATTTGTCTTTTCTCTGACTCTGCCTGTCTCACTCTCATCACAAGAAAAACACAAAACCTCCTACTCATCAATGAGATCGTGTAAGAGGTTCTCTTTCTAGCAAAGGAGAAGGGTATTTCTCGGAGCATCTTGGGTGCTACGATTAGGAGGATATCTGTGACACCCTCAAATTTGCGGAAAGAAAAAAAATTATTTAAATACATAAAAGAAATATGAGAATACAATACGAAGATGTCATAAATAAAAAGGTCATTACAATACGGAAACAATATTCTACAAAAGAAATATACAAGACGGGAGACATATCTCCCGTATAAATACGGAAATGAAAGAGTGTATAATAATATACAATCTAAGAACCGAATATAGGTCCAAGGTAAATACTTCGCTCGCTAGCTCGTCAATGTACCCCAAATATGCATCACCACCTGTTCGACCGCATTAAATATAAACACGGAAGCCACAGTCAGTGGGGAGTAACTCCGAGTTCTCCCAGCCACGAAATGTCGAGTTTAATGAAACATGAATAACATAAAAGCAATGTATATGGAAAATACAAAACTTAAACATATATGATATGCTTTTCATGTTATGAAACAGATAACTAACAAATAACCTAGCATGTGAAAGCGATCATGTGAAACCGATAATAAACTATAACTCGAGGTAGGGAAGCTGGTATGCTAGCTCAGAGGTTCCTCTCAGAAACATGGCCATGATACACTCAAACCCTAATCAACACGTAATCATGTGAATCAGTTAACAACCGTTAATCCAAACTCTATCAATCCTAGCCGGCTTGCATCTCACCTTCTAGAACTCATCGAATCATACATACATGAAAGACCAATACGTCTACAAACAGGCATAAGTTCTTAGCACGGCCAATAGTCGACTTCTGTAACTCGAGGCTATACCACAAGGTAGGAAAACATCCTAGTCCTAGACTGATCAGACCTAGCGACAACAGCTATTCCGTTCCCCGTCCCATGCCATAACCGTCTATGAGAAACTCTACTAGGCGACCCCCTAAGCAGAGATGGCTAGTACTTAAGCTGGTTCCAACCCCAAAACGGATTAGGCAACCATGCACCGACTTGGATATAAACCCACCAAGCCGAGACACAAAAGCTATCAAGCGGCAAACTCCGTATGCTCGTTAAAGATAGTACGGGCCTATCAATGTCGTGGTCCAAGCTACTCATTTAGAATTAGAATGGTCAAGACGCCATATTCTCATAATTCTCTATGGGTACTTAGTCAACACGACACCAACCATACAATAAAACAGTCACGGGAAAACATCCTATCATGTGACTATTTGCATATCAATAATAATCAAATATCATATCGCCTCATATCTACCCAGGCTAATTCATAATTAAATACAACCTTACTTGAAGACAAATCCCCGACCCGAGTCCCGCGACGGGTCATCAGTCAAATCGAGGCTGACTAGATCTTAGTTTGACCAAACCCGTTGGATCAAACCGGCTAGAAACAGAGTCTTTATCACATAGACATAGACATAAAAATCAACATATTCATTACATGTTATTTATTAAAACTTCTAACATGTGAATAAATAAATATTACGTAACCCCGCTTGACTTAAAGGATATCAAATTAAATTACGATCTCGTCTTATAATTTCTAACATGTGAGAAATAATAATTTTATGAAAAACCTTTTTTAATTAAATATTTTACTTATTAACATTTCCCACTTGCTAAATATTACAAAACACGATAAAAATGACGATAACTCAAAAACCGTCACAAGTCCCAAAGTGGGACCCACTGGCTGAGTTGGGCCGGACCCACATGGGCCTGATTTGGGCCTCACGGCCTGATTTGGGCTCAATGGGCTGTTTTGCCTAAAATTTCTAAAAACCGTTTTCCAATATTTCCCGCATGCTTTAACATATTTAAAACCCGTCAAAACAACAACCAATCAATCAACCATCGACACAACCCAAAGACCAAAACCCGGACCCACCATGGACCAGCCCAGACCGGTCTGAACCGGCCTGGACCGGCTGGTCTGGTCCGGTTTGGCCCCTCCTCCACGGTTCACACAACCAAAGCAACAAACCCCAATTTCCAATTAATTCTAACATGTTTTTAATTACTAACATCCATTTTTAAACATCCAATTTAACCATCCAACATGCAACAATCATCATCATGAAGAAATCATAAAAATCTAACAAGAACACCAACATATTCATAAATTCCTACAACATAATAAAATCAACCACTTATCATGTTACTAACTAAAATCGTAAAACCATAATCATATGAACAAAAACTAAAGATGAACCAAAAACTAAAGTAAACCAAAGCTATGTAACATTTATCCTTCGAGTAACTCGGAATCGTTACCTTAGCTAGCTAAAATCAAGTAGCACCAAAATAATAAGAACTAAGAACTAAGAAACCCGTCTTCTAGTCTTCCCCTAATATATACGAGTCACCAAACTCGTCTTCAAAATCTTCCCCTATAAGAAATGACAAGAAAAACATTATTAGAATTAAAACTTGATTTTCCATAATTAAAGTGTTGAAAACGATTTGACGGAATTGAAAATAAACCGTACTTGAAGATGGAAAGCGAAGAGGAGATTCTAGAAATATAAGTTAGGACGGATTTAATTAAGAAATGAAGGTTTTATGATGATTTTGCTCAAGAA